>CAJNJA010030631.1:0-30703 GCA_905231915.1 Symbiodinium necroappetens
CGCCACTGTCCTGTGTCTTTGCAGTCTGTGTGAGACTTGGGGAGTGCACAGCGGCCACGACGAAGCCCCGATGAGCACACAAGCAAGCTAACCCCGTGCAGCTGTCCCAGCCTAGTTCGTGCCGCTTGTGCTGGACTCCCCTTTGTGCTGTGCACCTCGCTTGCCTCCCGGCTTTTGCCGAGAGTTGTCGCTCCAACGGGGTCCCCTATATGGCAAGCAATGACGATGAACACAGCCTGCATTCCAAACAGAACACAATCCTTGCCGTACGCATTCACTAAGGTACACTTTGGCTGGGGCCCCCTATTGTGTTTTGAGAGTGTGTTCAGCTCGGTTTGTAGTTAGTTTGCTTGTTTGCGGCACAGGTCCCCTGATGAAGCAAGGGGGGCAGGGTATACGCAAGCGATAGGGGAACGCAACACATGATCGGGTTCCTGTGCCAGTGGTGGTGTGCTGTGAGCGGAGCAGGTGCCTCTCTCTCTCTCTCTCTCTGAAAATGCTTGTTTGAGGCTCCTTGGCTGGATCAGGGACGCGACGGAAGATACCGGCCAGGTGGAACACCACACTCGGCCTGAGATGCATGCCTATCTAACGCCGGCCTGTGCTAGCATCTGTTCAAAGAAGTTCAAGCACGGCCTTGTCACATGTAAGAAAGCTGCACGTTCCGCTGCCTGACCGCCCACGTCCCCATCTCGCCTGCCATCCTTCAGCAGCGACACGAATGCGGCCTCATCGAGCAGATCGAGCCTCGCATGGGAGGCCGGGACGGAGACAAGATGCCACGGTGCTCATGCTCAGTGCAATGGACTGTGCAGAATGCCTGCTTACTCACTTTTGGGCGAGCTGCTCCACCGTCTGGAATTGCGGTGAGATAGAGGCGGCCAACTCCTTGCGAAACCCGGAGCCATTGGGAGAGAGAGCTCAACAGCTGAAATAGGGGCTCCCCAAGGACGACTGGGGGGGCTAAGCCCATGCCAGCTCATCGGACCCAGGAGAAAAGGGGCCCAGCGCGGCGCCTTAAGGACCTCCGTGCGCTCCGAGGAGGCCTCGCTGCTCATCCAAGCAGGGACGGATGTTTCTGTATAGTATAGTAAGTAAGTATACGGCATACGATGCCACAGAAAAAAGGTACAGCACAGCACAGCACAGCACAGCGTAGGAGAATATCCTGCAATATCATAGTTAACTAGAATGTGCAACATGCTGCGATCTTCGAACAGAGCTGTCCCCAAGCTCTACGGAATGCCGATGCCCAGGCGTCGTGGACCAGAGCCGTTACGTGCCAGCCGGCCTCGTGCTGCGCTGGCAAGGACATGTCGAAGTGCTCAGGCGAAAGATCCAGTCTCTGTTGTTGTGCATCATGGAAACTGTTGTGCAGAGGCCGGTAGTCTGCGATAGCAGTGCGGAACATCGGGAACCTCCCACAACCAGAAAGGTTTACCACTCCTGAGAGAACCGAATCAACGAAGCTCCAAGTTCGAATTCGAAGAGGTTCATGCAACGTAAGCCAGACTGGGCTAGGCATCACACAGCTTGCTCTAGCCAATCGACTCCAGCATCTGTCCTTCATTCGGGCTATCCAGGTCCGCACTAGAGCTCAGTTCCTTCTTCCCAGACCGAGGAACCCTTTAGAAGCACGATAGAACTGGAGACAGGTTTACGCTCTCTCATTTCGCTGCTCGTAGAGTCTAAGTTCAGACCCCAACACAAGGTAAAACCCAATACAGGAAAGGGATTCGGCCTCGAGAAGCTGGCAGCAGAGCTCACGGCCAAGAAAGCCTGAGGCACCTGGCTCCAGGGGTCGACGGAAGCCCTCCACGCATGCTTTGCAAGCTTTCTGCAGCACCATCTCCGAAGAGCAATCTGCAAGCTCTGGCCCCGTGATGCCCCGTGGATTGATCAGATAATCGCGCTCGGCCCCCGCAACGAGGCCTCATCATATTCGTTCAATACAAACTAATACAACAGTGCGAGTTGTCAATTGTTGCTGCTGTGCCAGGGACTAGCGGCTCGGTAACAACGTATCGACGCAGAGAATCTGTGCCCCCCTCTGATCTGGCGAAGCCTAAGCTTGGCATGCAGACAATTTGCCGGTGAGCCTGTGACGAGGGCCCGCTGCTGCCTGCAAGGCGTATGCAGCTCGAGAACGGCGCACTTGTGCTGTCGTAAATCCAGCCAAGCTGCGGTGGCACTGCAAAGTTCTCGAGGGCTCCCCGTGCGAAGAACCTAAGCATTGCCCGTCTTACAATAGCCTGCGTCCTGCACGCTGAGAGCTGAGTCGAGCAGCAGTGCCAGCACCAAAGCCAGGGTCAAGCCCCTGGACCGTGCCATTGCGGGAAGGCGCAAGGGAATCCCGCCCCTCACCATCCGATCTTGTGTTTAACGAGGTGGGATGGGGGCAGAAACACGACAGAATTACGCAGCAGTAACACACCAAGTGTGACGCTACGTAAATGGCTAACGTTTCTGGCTTGTCAATCGCACCGCTCTGCGTAACTAGACCGTAAGTTGAACCCACCTGCACTTCGGTCCCTGAGCCCGAGGTCGGCATCCAAGTTACACCGCTGCGCCCATGACAGAAAGCTCAAGCACCCCCCCCCCCCAAAAAAAAAAAATGGCGGCCAAGATTGACACACATGTTGGCAACAAGCAGAGATTTATAGGCGCCCACCTCAAAAAGCCACCAAAATGTAAGCCGACTCCGAAACCCCCGAGCCCTGGCCCTGAAAGGCTCCCCGGGGGCTCCTGGAGCTCCCAGCGCCCAGAGGTGTGGGCACCGGCCACTGCCGAGCCGTGGCGGAAGGAGCCGTCCTCTGCTTAGAGTCCCAAGGAGATCCCACCTCTCTTCGAATTCTTTGGCGGATTTAAGGGACACTGCCAGCTCTCGCAGAAGACTATAGGGATCGAGAGGCCTATCAGCTAGGCGAAGTCCATGGGCTTGGCATGCATCGGTCAGCATCTGTTCAAGACTCCCCGGACTCTCAAAGACTCATTGATCTTACAGGTACCGGCTCGGGTTTTACACCCCGGTGTAAAGGCCCTCCTCCGAAATCGTTCTAGGAGCTGGGTTTGCAATTTCGCTGTGGTCAAGAAAAGCCTTTTCCTGAGCAATGCACGACGCGCGTGCTGACGGCTATTACTATGTAAAGCTGCAGGTAGCAATTCCAGCGCTGGAGACTGGACAACCAGCCACCATGCGTAGCGCCTTCACGTGTAGAAACATGACAAAGGCTGAGCATTATCAAAACAGAGAGCTGTGCGCAGGAAGCACCAGTACCCAGCATTCAGAGCAATCCAGTCCTGCTGGTTCCTGTGTTCCACTTGCAGCATGTCGACCATGCAGCGCCATGCGGTCATAGACTCAGACCAACGGATGCGCAGGAGCGACAGGGTCTGCTCTGGGGACGCTGTTCTCAGCGATGCGCCGGTGGCATCTGGTACCGTGCTGGCTCGGGCTTCCATGGAGGAAGGCTGCGTGGCATTTCTTGCAACAGAACCCCCCGAATTCTTCTATGGTGACGAAGTAGGAACATCCCAAGTGCGCGCATCTGAATCTATACCTGAAGCTCTGCGATGGAGGCGGTTGTGAACAAGGCGGACCAGCATGGGGACCGCTCGGTGCTGGGCTTTGCCACGACAGCTGGTTCTTGGCCGCCTCGTACGCGTTGCACACCGCATCGTAGGCGCGTCGAGCCTGCGCCTCCAAAGCTGCATCCTGCGCAAGGGTGCCGGCTTTGTCGGGGTGCAACAAAAGCACCAAAGCTCGTTTTCTCTGATCCAGCTCTTTCATTGTGTAGCCCACGTTCAACTCGAGCATTCGCATGAAGTTCGAAGCGTCGGTTCCAGAGATCCTTGATATCCTTGATACCTCGGAGATCAGCCTCTGTCTCCTGTCCTCTTCCTTTGCTCTCTGAGCCTCCTGGCGCCTGTCAGCTTGGCTTGCTGGGACGGCATCCTTGTCATCTGGAGGATCAGAAGGGTCCTGCGGCTGTGGCTCCTGCGCTGGTTGTGTGGGTGGGTCACAGCGTGATGGAGATGGCGCATCGCCGCCGCCACCAACCATCTCGAAGCTCAGGTTTTTCAGAAAATCGGGTGTTGGCGGCCGTGGAGCTCCCCGGTCAAGCTTCTCTGGTGGCACCGCCTTGGGCGTCCATTCCAACTTGATCGGCTCAAGGTCCCCGACGTCGCTCACCTCTGCCTCTCTTCTCGCCATGGCGCAAGGCACGCAGGTCGAAACAGGATGTGGCCGATACCTCACAATATCTTACAATCCTACAGCAGGGGTCACGATGGGTCTAACTGCGGCAGACTTGTTCAACAGTCATTCGGCACCACTCTTGGGCCTCCACGGCTTCAGGTCTGGAGAGAGCCGTGTTGCGGAGCTGCTCTTTTGTGCTTAGGCTTCGCCTAGGTCACTCACACACATCATTTCCAGCTGTACTGCGAGGCGAGGCTGCCCGAAGCGCCTCAAAGAAGAGTAAGTGGTCACAGAAGTTGTGGTGTACCTGATTTCTGGGCTGGCTGCAACTGGGCCGTAGCTGCCTCTGCTTCTACCAGCGACCACGAACGTGGCTTCACAGTCCAGGGGTCAGTTGACAGTTTTGAGACTGGTCGGCACCCAAATCATTGCATCCCACTTCTTCCAAGATGCTAGGAAGTAGATGGAAGACGGTGAGGGCCTGGACTCCTGACGCATGGCCAGGCCCACACAGAACCGCTGACAGGCCCCAGTTCCGAGCCTGGGCTTCAGATGAAGCAAAGGCTGCTGTGCGACTCCTGCAAACTCGGCAATCAAGGCATCCCGGACGTCTCGTTCTCTCGTTTTCCGCTCTGCCTCGAAGGCACGCCACGTGTCAGCCGGCAGCTTCGGGACATCTGGCCCTCAGAAACAGAGGAGCTCCAACATGCTGGTAGAGCAAGCAGTGGCGCTAGATGTTAGGTGAAGAGGCTCGCCGAGGCCCTAACGGCACACCATGCAGACAGCGATAAGCCTGCAGAGCGACAGAGATGCACGAGTCCACCATCTCAAAGCCCTCCGGAAAAGCAGCCAGGGCACGAAGCATGGAGCAGGCATCTGGGGAATTGTGCCGAACTCGAAGAGAGCCTGCGAAGCTGAATGGTTTACTAGGCTATACCTTCCTCTGAGCTCTTGTTGGGGGCTTGTTGGCTTAGTTGAAGTTCTGGGTAAAAAGACGTGCTCGACACTTCCAGAGGCCTTCTTGCCTTCAAGCGAAATCAAGATTGCGGTGGCTTCCCGACACGTCGAAGATGACACCGGCAACAGTTTTAAATCCCATCCGATGCTGGCTGGTGTTCGCGGCGTTTTCAAGGCCGTGGACTGACCGGGCAGCACCATCCGAGAAATCAGAAACAACTCCCTGGAGGGCTTCCATGATCATCTTCTAAGCCCTTCTGCAAAGCCTGCAACCCCTCAAGCAGATGGGATGACATTGTATCCACAGTATTTTGCTACATTATAAGTATTAGGATAGATTAGATTGAATATATTAATGTTAATATTAATATTAATATTAATATAAAAACAGTATGTGCAGTCTTGTAGTGTGCGGCTTCATGGGGAATCCGAACCTGGGCCGTAGGCCGGTGCCACCGTGAGGCTGGCGGGGGCGAGCATCGCTTCGAGCCGAGAAAGGAGCGGCTTCTGGTCCAGGGAACAGAAGGGTTGATACTGTTATTGTTCGTGAAACTATTGCTGCTACTATTCTACTACTGTTACTTTGTTGTTATGATGATGATGATGATGACGAGGACTGTTCTTAGCTGTACGGAATACTGGACGATCATTCGATGGATTTTCATCTTGCATACGCAACTGAACTGAAATGCAGTGCACCACTTTCCGACAGCAAAGTGGATGATACCGAGGGCACAGCAGGTACATTAGAGATGATGCTCATCACACTACCAGTCGCCCTGGTCAATTACAACCGTTTTATCATACTCATGAACTGATCCGATTTTCGCACAGCCGCCGCACAAGAAAAGCAAGCACAACGTGCATCAGACTTTCTTACTGCTTGGTAGAACCTCTGCCGCACAGACAAGCAAGGTAGCAGTAGACGCAACTGCGGAACGCAGCCATAGCAAGAACACACATGCAGCTACAGAAAAAAAACGCGAATCGATGATACGTAGCACGGATGCCTCAACAAACACGCCAGTGCATCACCCTGAGCAGCACAACAGATGGCCTTCTCCGGCTCGGGATCAGATCCCCACCTGGGGCAGGCTAAACCCAAGAGACGCCGATATGGCGCGATGACATTCAGATCTGCTTTCACATACATATGTCTAAACCTGCCGTCAGAAAGGGCGTTTTGATTTCATGCTTGCCAATCTGAAATTTGGTGGACTCAACGGCTTCATGCCGAAAGCTTCTGGTGAGGAAAACTCCACCTGCGGGTGGGAGCGGAGGCTCTTTGTCCAAGCTGATCTTGACCTCGGGTGGCGCGGATGTGTCTGCTTCGACTTGGGGGTACATCGACCAGCTTGTGGTCGCTCCGAAACCGAAGCGAGTGTCAATCATCCCAAGCCTGCAATCGGCAACCTCTCCCGAGGAAAACAACCACAGCGGCCCAATAGACGCTGAAGCCAGGGCCCACGGGCCCTCCATAGTGACCTCCGTATCCAGCGCGGCCCAGGGTTCGGACATTCTCATGCACCCAGACAAGCGCGGGGAACGTTTTGGTCAAAGCATACAAAATGACCTAGTCTCGCATGCTCTAGTCGATGCGGCTGCACACGACCCTCATGGGCTGGAACGGGCAGAAATCACTCAAACAGCTGGGTTTCGGGCGCAGAAAACCGGGTCCCCTCGAGCAAGGCACGTGAGGATCTGGCCCTGAGCATGGAATCAACGCGGCTGACAGACTGCTCGGATTCCTCAAGAGCTGGGCTCGAGGCCTCAAGTGAAGGCTTGCTCCGGACGGCGACCCACTTGTACACCACCATCCACCTTGCACGGAGGTGACGATCCAGGGCTTGAGGGATCGAATCACCGGGGGCAGGCTGTTGCCCGAGCACTCCGTCCTGAAACTACGCAAGCGAGAAGCCAAGCACCTGTCCTCGACAGGGCATGTAGCGGCAGCCGCAGTGTTGGCAAGGGATGCTGAGGCTGCCAAATCAACGCACGCGAGGGCAAGAGTACCCGCTTCGGCCGTGGGCAGTGCGAGCCCTGAGCTCAGGGCCAAGACATCAGCGAGCCACTTTGGTGTGCACCATTTTGTCCTGAAAGCCACGAACCGTTCAATTTGCTGCATGCTTTTGGATGGACGACGCTGATATTGCTTGGTTAGAGCCATGGAGGCAGCAAGCAGACAGCCGAGAACGGCGGAGCCACCTTTGAACACAAAGGCCCCAGCTCGCATCAGCCTTCGATGCCAAATGACGCCACCTCTGGACCAGGTGTTCCTGGGGGTTTCGGAACACTGTCTGTCCACTGTCAGATGGTCAGAAATGCTCGCGTCAGAAAAGATCCAGATGAGTTCGGCCGCAACCAAGGCTGCTAGGGCTTTGAGCGTGGGCCGTTGAGTCCGTTGAGCGACTAAGGCGCACTACTCGCAAGGAAGCTCTCAGCTGCGAACATCGAGCTCCAGGTTGAACCTCACAGGACTTACAAGGGCAAAACCTTGAACTACTCCGTCGTTCTGAACAAATTCCTTTCCCGATCTTACTTTCCGAATTTTGCTTGAGATTGAGATTCCTGCACGACGCCTTCATGGCTTCCTACACCCTGTCAAACTACACCATGTCGTCTTGCAAAACGGATGGCACTTGCTCCAAAGTTGCGGCAGTGTCTCTGCACGTCCTTATCCCACTTCTACACGAACATGGAGACTGGAGGTCGTCAGCCATCGGTATCTATGCAAGCACCCGCTCCAGCATTAATCCTTGGATTGCTACTGTGCTCCAGGGCACTTTCACGGAGTAAGCTCCCGCAGAGCTCACGAAACGTCAGACAATCGTGGCCTTCCATATCATTTGTCGCCAAAAAGAGGTATAGTAACATGTTCAGAGGACGGGAAGGAGGGAGAGAGAGAGAGAGAGAGAGAGAGAGAGAGAGCGGTAGATATGTATGTGCATGTATTTGTGTATGTATGTATGTATGTATATAAATATATATATATATATAGAGAGATATAGACTGTTAGACAGATGGTAGCTAGATAGCTTAGCTTCGGCTAGACAGCTAGATACGGCTAGATGATAGGTAAGTAGATAGATAGATAGATAGATAGATAGCTAGATAAATAAGTATGTAGATAAGTGGGTAGATAGATAAGTAGGTAGATAAGTAGATAGGTACGGTACACAGATCGATAGATTCATACATAGATAGATAGATAGATAGATAGAGATAGATTGGCAGACGGACAGGCAGACTGACAGACAGACAGATAGATAGACAGACAGATACAGAGATAGATGGATACCTATGCATGCTGACTATGTTTTATGTACGGTTGTGCATCTTGTATATCTATTCTTTGAATATTTGGCCCATGCTTCCGTAGTTTGCATGTGTTCGCGCTATGCTTAACCCCTTGTCAGCTTAAACGTTGGCAGTTTCATAATATCCAAGAGGTCCCGGCTTTGTTGTCGCATGACACGCACATCAGCGCTGGGGTTCTCGGACGAGGCTATTTGCTACGCTCCAAACATCGGGAGCCCCCACAAGCTCCGAAAAGGCACCCAGATCCAGCTCTCAGCTCCCACTCGTATCGACTTGTTGCACTGCTGACCAGGATCCTGGCTCTTCCCGTGCCGCATCGTCTCGGAAGTCGTCAACGCGCAGCTTGGCGTGTGCCTGGCTAGGCAGCAGTCATGCACCATCCCTTCCGTGGCAGGTGTGGGTTCCAGTCATCTGAATGATTCATGTGCATTCACTGAACATGCAGAGTTTCGAACACAAGCCTATTCAACTGAACCCGCGGGAAACCAGAAGGGATACCGAACCCTGCGCACGTAGCTTTTTTGCAGCCATGCTGACAGATGCAAAGCAGAACCATTGCCAGGACCGTGCAAGCTCACAGAATCGCAGGCACTGCCATTGCATTGACGGTCAGCTTCCGCAACAATGCTCGATATGATAAAGCTAGGGCAGCACGCTGTTGCTTTCAGATGTTGAAAACAATGCCTGCTGTGCCGTGAGCAGTGCCGCAAATTGCAGTCGCTCGCAAGGGCTCTCTCAAGCGATATCTGTTCTAGTCATCCGTAGCTTCAACTCAAACGTGCGACAACAAAAGGAAGAATAGCGTTTCTTGTGCATTTCGACCAAGCTCTCTCAGGGGTAGTTGGAGATGCCATCCTGCGAATATGAAAGATATCTGCCAGCAGAAGGCTACAAATGCATGGCGTTGCGGCCCTGCCTAAATGGTGATCCTTACATGCGGCTAGAGCAAAGTTTGCACCGTACTCCATGCCAGGCCCTTACAAGGAACCTCTACGAACCTGCTCATGCAGAACATGCTGGGTGGCTCCTGCATAACCACCGGTCTTCTGTGGCCACAGTCTGATTTTCAGCTTTACGGATTGGGTGGTGGATTGAACCTTGGAACGGAAGTGGCAATTTCATTGAACAAGCTTGTGCTGAGGCTGCACCGAAGCTTCTAAGCTCTCAGCTCTGAGACATCGTGCCATTTACCCATCGAGAACTTGACGCCGCCTGGGTCGGTGCCAGTGGGCATGGGGGGGCTGTCAAGCCTAGAAGGGCTGCAAAAACTTGCACGAAGCCCATCAGGTCGCGACGGTGGATGACCCAAACCCCAAGAGTCCCAGAGCCCACCTTCCCCTCAAAACGCACCGTTGCTCTCAACTTCAGGGCCCGGGCTATTGATCAGGCGCTGAGCCAGGGCTTCGCCGCAGGCTACGGCCGGGGTGAGCACGCCACCCCTGAAGGGCAGAGCCTCTCAAGGTCCAACGACAAAGTTCCAACATCTCCCGAGTCATTCTAGAGCTCAGATTCCCGTGTTCGAACAATGTCATTTTTTGGTCCGGCAGGATCCCGTCTGTGGCTGCATCAGAAACATCACATGGACGTGAAAGGCTGAAGCAGCAGTCGAGGGCATTCAGCTACCACCGAGGGGCCAATTGCGGACTACCCAAATCACGCCGGTCCGTCATTTCCGTCACTGCACTCGTGGTTGAGCGTCGGGGTCCGCGCACAATCTCAGAGCCGTGCGAGTTCTTCTCATACATTTCTTTTCACCGGCATCAAGCTTCAAGAAACTCGTAATCGCTCGGTCGAGGAGAAACGGTTGCGGCTTGGTCGTGTTCGAACTTACGGGCTGCAGCACGCACTACTCGCGGGACGGCTAGATTGAGACACCAAGCACATTGCATTGAGCCACCCAGCACATTGCCCAGGTCAACAATGCGGACTTTCGGGACCAAGTAAACCGCGCCTCTCTGTCGAAAACCAAGCACATCGCCTGCAGAGTCGAGAACATTTCGCAAGAGCTGCAGCTAAACAGCAACAAAAGCGCTACCTTCGCAGATGTGAATGCACAAGTCTCCAGCCAAGTTGCAGTTTCCACCGCGATTCGTGCTGTCTCAAAGTAGCCGTCTCGGCCAATGAAGTCGCACCTCACCTCGCCAGCCGTACATTCAGCTTTCACAGGGGCCGGTCGCACCAGCTCTTAACAGTACACGATTTGGCGGATTGGAAAACGTCATTCAGCACTGCTGGACAACATGGTGTAGCATCCACTACAGCTCAGTGCCTCATGGCCCTTCTCTGTCTGTGCCCAGACAAACCACGCACTCCACGCATCATCAAGCCTCAGTGAGTATGACTAACTGAGCTTACCTGAACCCTATGCTTTGCCGTTCCGATAATAGGCTCGCTGAGCATAGTGTGTCGTGGCCGTCAGCAACAAAAACTACTGCGATGTGTTCCTTCTCTTATGGCAAGTGCGGCCAGCTACCTCTCCTACCTGCTCCCGCCTTCGCAAGAGATCCTGAGCCTTCGATTCTGTGTCGGAGAGTCGCAAGCAAGAACCCAACCTCTATTCAAAAGGTGCCAATGGTTTGAGGCTATGCGAAGCCCTTGCGGCTGCGACGGAGCAGCTCCTCAAGGGGTGGCCCCTCGCCCGCTCCGTAGTAAACACCTGAGCAGTTCCGAGGCATGGGACTCGAGAAGCTGTACTCCTCTTTGAACACTTAA
Source organism: Symbiodinium necroappetens (assembly GCA_905231915.1). Lineage (NCBI taxonomy): Eukaryota > Dinophyceae > Suessiales > Symbiodiniaceae > Symbiodinium > Symbiodinium necroappetens. The sequence goes on from CAJNJA010030631.1 coordinate 11,186, forward strand.
AGACTGCCTCAGCCTACTTGCAAGCCTACATAGAACCTATTACTCTATTGATTGACCACTTCGCCTCCTGATTCAACTTAGACTCTTCAGGTCCGGATAGGTTCGGCACGTCCTGTATACGACTTGTATTGCACTTTCATGTGGAGGACAAACGCCGCGACTTATCAGGAAAGCCACCTTTGGCTTCCAACGCCTTCTTCTCTGCCTCCACGCTGCCGCCACCGCCGCCGCCTCCTGTCGCACGCACTGCCAACTGCCAATGCTTGGATGCATCAGCACACTGACCTAAATTGCAAGCTTCACTGCAGCTGATGCCTCCACCTCCCTGCTTGCCCTGGAGAAGCATCTCCTCGGATGGACACAAGTCGGGAAAATCAGCCTTCAGGTGGACGCTCTTCTTTGGCTTGGCAATGCCAGCAAGCGTCTGCTGGGAGGACTGAGAACTGCAGGAAGTTCAAGCTCTTGCCGTAAGGCTTGCCGCCCATGTCCGCCAGGAGCATGTTGGACCGGCGAACGATGCGTGTATCGAAATATGAATACCTCAGCCCAACGAGGCAATAAAGCCGCAAGGCGCCGGCTGCCACAGAACTGCACAAAGCCCTTGCAAAAGGAGTCTCGGCTCTCTCCGAGACAGGGGGTACAAAACATTCTGTGGTTCCTTGCACGTACATTCTCTTCGTGTTTCGCGTGCTGAGTGATCTCAGAATCTCAGAACGGAGGCTTCAGCGCCAAGCCACACGTTGGGCCCGCGCCAGATGCCCAAGTGCTTGTCTTCCTACAGCATCCGCTGAGGAGATTGCATGCCGGGTGCACTCTCACACATCAGCAAAAATGATTGCTGAAGCTGTCCGGGCCACCGAGATCTTGGACATGTTGGCATCCAAGTCCTCGGCACGCACCTTGGTCGTAACCGAGCCTGTCCCAAACTCGATGTTGCAGTACTTGATGCCGTGGCGGTCCCGGTCTGGCACAAAGCCGCCAAGAGCGTAGGGGTCGCCCATCATTTTTCGGGTCTCGTCACCACCAGCAGCCATCGTGGCACGAGTCTTCAGCGTACCTCCGGAGGCCGTAGCAATTGCACCGCCGCCATTCACGTAGCAAATGGCCTTCCTCAACTCCTCGTTGTAGTCCTCCCGAGCTTTCTTGGCACAGAGGTAGGTGCAAAGGTCCGGGAAGCCACCGGCAGAGGCTGCACTGGGGATGATGTAGGCACCGTTTTTCTGGGCGTGCTTATGCAGAGGCGTAATTCTGCGGGACCACGGGATCTCTCCACTGATGTCGCAGTAGTGCACTCCTTGAAGGGCCATGCGCCGTCTATTCTAAGGTGGACTCAGGTGGAGACAGCGTGCAACAGACATTAACAAACACTGCCCCGACTGCCCCATGAACCGAGTCAAGGATCCCATGGATATGCAGGCATCGATCATCAGCTCACCCTGAGTGAGCATGTAAGGCCCTGCGACGTTAATGATGCACCTGGCACTCTTGACGAGGTCGATCATGGAGTACGGGTCATCGTAGGACATCTGAAAGACCGGGGTGTCCTGAATCACGCGCTTCGAAGCCCGCAGCCGTGCAACTTGCAAAAATGGCGGTTTCTGAATTGACTGCTGCGCACCTCATAGGGAGTCCCCGCGAATTCACGATCGCGCAAATCCTGCCTCGAAGCTGACTACAGACAACACTGTGAACTAGTCTAGCCTGCTCGCCCAGTGAGGCTCCCTTTGCGCTCTGATGGCTCGCATGTTGTTGTTCGCAGGCTGCACTGCTTCTGCCAGAAGTAGAGCCGAGATGCACTTTACCAGGTGTTCGCCCAGCAAACGCGAACGTGAAGTCTTCCGCGCTTTCTTGGCAAAAGGCATGTCAGTCAAACAGCTGACGAAAGTCTTTGGGCCGGTGGATGCACATGGTTTGGCTTAATTGGTGCACCGAGCGACGCTTCAGTGACACGCGCTTGAGGTACTCCATCATCCTTGCACGACAAGCAACATGCTAGGGTGGGGCGAGAGTACTTCTTGCTTCGATTTGCCACTCCTGACCTGATGCCACACGCCAAATCGGTGCTGATGTCCCCAAGATTAACTTTTCCAGATTTCAGTGTGCATTGAATCATGGCAGGGACACCTGCGTCCTTTGCTTCTGGTCCCATCCCGAGGAGCCTGAACTGCAACCCGAGGCACAGATAGCCAGTGTAGCCCGACACTCCGTAGAAGACCAAGTCGTACTTCGTGCCATCCCAAGAGCTGCACCAGTCATAATTCCTCAGTCGCTTGGTTGTGCTGGAAAGCATTCTCCTGCAGCGCTCCCTCAGCGAAAACTTCTCATCGGCCAAATTGACCCAAGGACAAACCGTCCTAAGCACCTCCACCCCTTCCTGCCATGCATCTTGTACATGGGAAAGTATGTGTCGTACATCTTCTGCGCTTCCGCGTCGTTCTTGTCTTCATCCAACCTGCCAAGATGATGGACGGATCGAAAACTGTCAGGCTGGCACCACCACATACTGCAAGGGACCAAGTTGAAACTGCCTACCAAAGTCATCAAGCATCAAGTGTCCGAGCAGCCAGTTCGAAAAGTGGAAGCGGCTTCTAGAGCCCTACTACGTGACATGACTATTTTTTGGGCTGCCGTAGTGTCACTGGAATGAAAACATGTTCCCCCCTCCAGCAACCTGGCATCTGCCCCGCCTGCGCTTCGCCGCTGCTAAGGGCTCATACTTCATCATAAACCTGGGTTGGAGCATGAAAGCAGCTAGCCGCTAAGCCGCCTTCGCTGCACGGCATCCCTTTACGAAATGCGTCGCCTTGCACCACACTGTCGTGGCTTTGCGCGTTGTTTTTGGGAGCGTTGTGCGTTGTTTTCTGTTCTGCTGTCCTCTGGCTGCACTTGCTTCGCAATGTACATGTGCGTCACTAGTGATGAGAAGGGATTGAGGTAACACTGATTTCGACATGCAGAGCTGTCGGCTGTCGATGCTTGGACTGGGCCTGTGCAAGTAGCAGCAGGCACATCGGTGCCTTTCGCCCAGATGTAGCGAGCCGAACTAAACTAAACAAGTCGAGCTGCTCGTTTGAAAAGTACTTCTTCATGAAGGGTGGCTCAACTTCCTGACATCTCGCTTCTCAGCCCAATTACAGTCGCAGTGGCCCAACATTGTCAGCGAATGCAAGATCAAGTCTACTTCGCCAGCTTCTGACACATCGACGGGCAGATGAGGTCCTCGGAGGCATTGTACGGCGCCATGTTGTCAGCTGCAAGAAACCGGGCTAAGTCAACACCTCCTTAGTGCGTGCGTCCCACCTAGCAAATGCGCACCAAATCAGTTTCCCTCGAGCTGGACATGATCGCGGCGGGTGCACAACTCCAAACGCAACACCGACAATCGACATGAAGCTCTGAAGCGCTGCAGGAAACTTCGCATCCGAAGCAGCTCAGCACCGCCAACAAATGACAGGCTGACGATGTTTTGGCTTGCCTTCATGAAGACCTGGAAGACCTGAATTATCACGGAGTCTCTGGGAAGGGTGCTGCATGGCCACGGCAACCACAGCTAAGGCCGCCACGCAAGGCGATGAAGCCAGTCCAGGAATTGGTTCGGCTGATGCAAACCATGCCTACAGATCTTACATGATCTTACCTCTGCCTGATGTTCACACGCATGTGTGTTCATCCTATTAATTTCTGACATGATTTCGAGGCTGGTTCCTGTCCCCATAAATCAGGCAAGCTGGACGACAGATGGGATGCCCGACCCCCCAGCTCGTGGTGGGCACCCTCGTCTGATCCTTGTAGACGGCTGTGACAAACCAGTGGTCGGGTCACAGCTTATGATGCTCCCCAGAAAAAGTGTCCAGATTCATCTCAGGACATTTCACCACTCTAGCATCAGAGAAGCGCAGCTACATAAGTGCATGCACTTCCTTCCCAGGCCGCGGTGACTCAAGGACCGTTGAAGCTTCAATCCTTTTTGGCACCGACATGGGCCGCGGGGCTGTTCAATGATGTTCAATGTGAGGACGGCTTCTCACTTATCCTCCTGCAGGGTGTGCCGGGCGCATGCCGTCGGAACATGAGAGACACAAACCACGCAAGTGCACATGGGCTGTGACACTGACTGGCGTGAGCTGCCGTTCAGTGCAGTCTCTCCAAATCAAGCGCAGTGGCAGATTGCAGATCCTTCTTGATGAGGTACGTCAGGTGGCACTTACCGCAGTAGTAGCGATTGAAGTGCATAGCCATGAAGACTCCTCATCCAAGGCCACTCAACCCAGAGAACCGGAGTTCGAGCACATGAAGACCCAAGTTATTGCAGATCTCTCCCTTCCTGGGCCACAGGTCTCGTGAGGGCACTCGCGTCGCAAGCGGGTCACCTGTCATCACAAATCACTGAGAGAACAAAACATCCCAAATCTCAGAGCTCGATGAGTTCCCCCGAAATCATACCCCTGGCCAGCACTAGTCAACGTGTGCCAAGGCCTTGTCGTTGGAGTCAACCTTGTAGAACTTCCTAAGTTCAATGCTCTCTGCTCCAGAGAGATCTCACGTACCCTGAGCTATGGAAGTGCTCTGCCCCAACGTGAAACCTCCCACAACACTGGCTCGAACCTTCGGACTTGTTACAGCCGCTAGCGCTTCAGGCGGGACAGGCAGACGAGAAAGCATGTGAGGCAGAGCCAGTTGTGAGCCATGCGGATTTCCACGGCACGGTGAACCAATGACAGCAAAAAGTCATCGGACTTGTTGTAAAGATGTCCCTTCTAAAGTTGGCTTGGGCGACCTTGTCGGGGTAGGTGACCGGTAGGTGTCTGCAAGCGCCTGACTGCCATCAAGATGCAACACTGCGAGCTTGACCTTCTTCCTCTTGTGCTTGATCTTCCTGATTGCATTCACTGAAACAGCCACTGCCTTGACAACCTGTCGAGTAGGGCTTGCATGCTCCAATGCCCTTTGCATCTAGTCTGAAGCCGACAAATTGACGGTACGGGTGGCTGAGTCTGCCTGATCGTTAATCTCTATAACAAGGCCAGGACACTTGGGCTTGGTGTACGTCTTCTTCTTGCGCTTCTTGCCGCCGCCTTCGAGATCGAGATTGACGAAAAGGGTGGACTCCTGCGTGGCGAGATGCAAAAAAGCCGTGATCATCTGAACGGGCACGCAGCAGCAACCACAAGCTTCTTCAGCCCTGGCGCGTGAGACGTGTCATGTTGCCACTACGCTAGGAGAAAAACCCGTGGTCGGAGGAACTACTGCCGCTTCTCAGATCCCCTGGCCGTTGCCAGTGTTGAAATCAATGATTTTCCTTGGCTGACTTCTGAACCCCTCGTCAAAGTTAAACTTTTAGCCTACTCCTTAGAGTTCAGATAGAAACCCAAAAGAGAAGGTCCTAAGAGCCAAGCAGAAGAACGCCAAGTTTCTTCCACTTGTTGCCATCGGGGAAGACGATCCCGTCCCCCTCCCACTTTCCGACCACGTCACTGGGCCCGCCCTTCTTGCTGAAATCGATGGTAATCTCGTCCGAGCCTGCCTTCCAGTCGACCTTGGCCGTCCACCTCGTGAGCACCTTCTTCTCGCACCCGGGGTTGCCATCGCCTCCATCGACCATCAGCTGCGCCTTCTCGTAGAGGTCATACTCGTACACGATCTTTCGTGGGCACATCGGGTGCTGAGGGTCGCTGTAATAGCCCGTCCACTCGCCTGCTCCCGCCTTTGCCTGTGCAGGCTCTGCAGAGAGCGTTGCGGCAGCACCGGCGAGGCCCAACAAGGCCTCACGCCGGCCTGCGCCTTGGCCTTCTGCAGGAGGCATCACAAAGGCTGCGGCCAGGTAGCACATGCTGAGAGCAGCGGCGGCAACGCCAGCCGCACATCGGGACTTTCGGACAGACTGTCGGACCATGGCGACTTTGTACAGGAGCAGAAGTGAGCTCGAGGCTTCAAAAAGCTGAAGCACCTTCCTGGAGTCACCGGACTAGCCAGCATCTAACCGACATGCGGCCTGGGGCAGGACACAACACTCGAAGTGCAGATGCTCCCGTGGAAGCGACAATCTCACAATCGACTCCTCTTCCACACCACAGGCAGCCAGGAGCTCTTCGGACTGCAAAGACCTTCGTCACGCAAGATCCACACATGGGAGCATTTTGTTGCCGACGCTGTCCCTTGCGTGGCTTGAATCTGGGCTTCGCGCCTTCCTCCAAAGATCAGCCGCTGCTCGCTGCAAGGCACACCCTCAACAAGACCAAAGGAATAGCTCGGTCAGCGTGGACACGTTTGCAGTGACGTCTTACCGGCTGACAACACAACTCACAACTCCAATCAGGGAGTGTCGTAGACTCGTCGTAGACTTGTCAAATGAGACTACGAACACGCAACCCGATCACACATGCCGAACACCCTGCCCCGTCTGTTGGCTGACTTCATCCGGGGAGCTTCTGAAGACCAGCCTGTTTGAAAAGCATACCACACCCATGTGCCTGGACTTCCTGAATCTGCAGCTGGACGTCGGCTACACTGGCAGCAGACGCAACCTTCCGAGCGACAGACGAAGTCTTCAAGCCTAGTCTTGTCGCAGCTTCTGCGAAGGTCCACCAGCGGTCAAAGGCCCATGCTCTAGAGGATATTTAGCGCTGTGACTGGCCCTGCTATGCGAACACGGTTGCGTGCACAACGAGGAGTTCGTGCCGAGCTATACTGACAAGCTGGAAAACGTGGTTCCCAGGGTTTAGCATAGCAAGTCTATGCACAGACTGCGTGGAAGAAAGACTGAAGCCGCTCACTATCAGGCCGCTGCACCTCCACTGCGGAGGTCTCACCAGCTATGCCCCGGACAAAGAGCCGCATTGTGGCGACTGCCCTACCTGCAGGGGACACAGGCGGCTGCATATAAACCTTTGCACTACATAATTCCATTCTTGATGGCTTGTCATGGCCCCCAAAGCCTGGCGAAGCCGGCAGGACCAAAATGCCACTGAGAACCGTAGCTGCAGCGACCAGGCTATCGCAAAAGCAATGCAATACGATGGGAACCAATGCAATGCGATGGTTAGACGTTTGGCAAAACTCAACCCATACATAAAACACATCTAGGTAATGTACACATACCGGTACCTGCACTGGCAACCAGATCGACTGTTGCAATACTGTGAGAGCATTATGCTGGCTGTGATCTCTGGATCGTGCTTAGCCACCCACCCACATAACCGTAGCACATACACGATCCTTTGCATATGTGTGTGTGTGTGTGCGTGGGGGCAGGGGAGACTCTGTGTGAGCTTGCGCCTTCTTCCCGTACTTGTTTGTTGATCAAGTTATCTACTGACTTGTTTCTTCGTCTCGTTCGCGAGCTATCGAACTCCTCCGCTAGCTTGCTTACTTAAACACATGCCCCTTTATTTGGACTTTCGTGCTTAGACCTACTTCGCTAGTTGGTTGACAAACTCGTGGGTGTCTACATAACTTACCGGTTAACTCGTGATTTTCTAATGGACTTACTATGATAGCCGAACTCGCAGTGCTCTCAAAATATGCTATGTTACCGCCACAAACACGACACTAGACTGCGGTTCATCCTGCGCCAACTGATGTTGCCCTGGCTCTTCACCTTTTTGGATAGACCAGCTAAGCGACGGTCATGTAGTAAAATGGCCTTTCGGACCATTGCTGCACAAGACAGAGAAGCGATGCCTCACTATATCACGGTTTCTTGCTTCTGCAAGAAACTGGCTCAAGCTGACGCGATTTTTGTTTTCGGGTACTCTGACCGAAAGAAGAAGCTCGCAGGCTTCTCCGACAGTTCAGCATGGAAGGAAAGGAAAGAGTCCTGCGGAGGCTCAGCTCAACGTGTGGGACTCCGGTGCGTTTGCTGTGGCGGCAGTATGTGGCTGCCCTAAGTTTCTTCTCACCGAACTACCAATGGGCTCAACCACATACTGGGCCGTAAGGCGTGGCTGGCAAAACCGCCGCCATATGCGCGATTCGCTGCAACAGGCACAGACTCACAATGGTCATCCAAAGGCAGCACGTAAGAAGATCGGGCTGGCTTTGCGGTGACCGACTCACGTCTTGAGCGGAGCTTTCTTTTCCTTCTCCTAATACAAGGATCACAAGCAGCGATTAGGGTGCTACTGTAACCCACGTTCACTCTTCCAACTTGTTCATTTCCATGAAATGTTCTTGCCACTCCAGAAGGAATCTGCGCCTTCTTGCCGGTGGGGTCCACCTGTGTGTTCCCTCCGGCCAAAGTGGTGCCTGTCTTCTTCCCGTGCCTCCACAGAACATGCGATGCGGCATGGCCCACAAGCTGTCAAACTTATCCGGAGACAGTCGGGACAGTGCGTCAACTCAGTGCCCGGCATTTTCTTCTGCTTCTCAGCCTTTGGGTCTCTCAGGCAAAAGCCAAGGCTCTAGAGCTGATAGTTTAAGCAGCTGGCTGCGGTAAGCTTCGTGATTTGCATTACATCCTCGTCCTGGAGCTCGTGCTTCAGGCCTCGTATGAAGGATGGCATCTTAAGAACCTTGGAGTTCGACGTGTTCTCTCTCGGGAGCCAACCGCACACTTGCGGGGATGCACGGACGCTGGAGCCCCAAACCAGCGCTGACCTGCAGCTGCAGCACTGCGAATCCACGAAACGGGTGCTGTGAACTTGGAAGCGGCATTGGCAAGCCGGCAATCAACGATGAGGCGAGAAGACAGCTTATACAGCTTGGGGCCATGCTTGAACTCGTCCAGCAAACTCCTCAACTCTCAGTGTCAGAAGCACACCTACGAATGCTTGGCATCATCCTGCTCTGCCAAGGATTCCGACAAGCAAAGCCTGTCCGCCCAACCGAGAACAGAGAGGACTCTGTCAGAAGTCGTCGGAGCCACGCAAAAAAATGCATGCATGGACACGCATGGACAAGATTCGACAACATAGGAACATACAGGAAAGGAATGTCAAGCGTCTTGTGAAGCAGGCCGACGGCGTTCTCGACCGACATTGTCTTATTGCCGCGCTGGCAAGTCAAAACTATCCTTGGCAAACACCGCGAATTTGACTATTGAACTTTACAGAGTCTCAAGAATTGTCCACATTAGGCCGGCCCTTGCTTCGGACAGACTGCAGTAAGGCTAGGACGGCTCTGTGAAATCGGGGAAAAGGCCCTGCAGGCGATGCAACAAGAGGAGGACAAGCGGCTGCAACCCTGTTCATGTCGATCGAACATGGACGAATTACACTACGACATCTGTACCAGCCATTTCCGTGCCTTCTTCTGCTACTCTCACGAGCCCGATTCTCTCAGCATCCACTGGATGCCACGGAGGGTGCCATGCTCCATGCATGAGTGCGGCGACAGAGTTCGTTCTATTCGCGCTGGTGCCCAGGGCCTAGGGTCCATTCTGCCTCATAGGCTGGTGAAGATGCCAGCACTCCCGCGACACTGAACAACACCTGCCGACGTTATCCCCATCCCGAGGATGATTTAGTTCTCCGGTGCCTTCTTCTTGGTGTAGATTCGGCGCAAGTCCAGCTCCTCGTATGCCCATGCACCAATACTTATGCATCCACCGACTCTACGCGTCGTACAGGAGCATCAGGGCAGGAACAGATGCCTGCCAGATTCTTTCCAGCAAGCCATCCAAATTCAACCTTAGCGACATGACTGAAACAGCCTTTGCCGCGGTCTGTCTTTCTTTCGTAGGGCACTCCTCTCGTGTCTTCTTGTGGCCGTGACCTGAAAGAATCTCTCGCAGCCGAGCTGGAACAAACATTTCAATCTAAGTCCGGCAACCCCTTGCTGACGGAGATGACCACGGAGTAGGGCTGCCTCGCCAACTCCTCGACCTGACCTTGGGCGGGCGCGAGTCGCGACGGCCAGCCGGCTAGCAATGCTTCATGAGGCACTGCAAAGTGCTCTACACTTTGCAGAGATGAAGCATGAGGACTGCATGAGGCTCGATGATGTTCGCATGACGCTTTTGATGCCTGAAGCACCGGGCAAACTTATGGAAACCGTGGCTACCTGTAGATCTTCTGCGGAGGCCTCTGTTTAGCGAGTGACCCCAACCACCGCCAACCAGAGGGTTGGGTTGAGGCTCCAGTGCTCGCTCATAGCTCCACCCCATTGGCCTGAATTGCGTCGTAAGAAGCCTTCAACCAGAGACACGGCTAGCGGCTGATGTTCAGCATGTCGATCTTGTTGTAGACCTGCAACAACACTTTGGGACAGGGAATTGTTCTGTTGATCGTGTCGTTGACTGTGGCTTTGGGCAAACCTGACGGTTATGGGCCCTATTTGCGGCCAGGCAGCGTAGAGGCACTTGCAGTACTGCCGTGGCGCTGTGCCGGTCTGGCATTCGGAAGATTTGCATGCAGGAGTCGAAGGATGAGGGGTACCATGAGGGGTACCAAAAGCCAGATCCGACATCGCAGACCTTCTGCTGCTCATTTTCGACTTATTCGACAATCTGCCGATACTAAGACTTTAGCAAGCCTTGCTCAGGCTTAAAACGAATCACATGCAATCGGGGTCCGACCTCCTCCAGCACGTCGATGAAGTCGTCAATCGTTGCATCTTCATTCCTTGAAGAACTGGAAAGCTGCACAGGATCCGAGCTCGCGTGGTGAAACACCTACCCCTGGTGCCGGTTCTTGGCCATCCAACTCGGCTTGAAACCCTGGGACTCTGGGTGAAGGGCACGATGATGTCCACGTTGAACATCTTGTACCTCGTCAGCTCACGGAAAACTGCTTGCCCAGTGTGTTAATCATCGCATCAGCTGAGCCGACCACTGACGCAAGATCGAGAAGCACACGTCCCCGTTGAGCCTGGGGTGCTTGGAGTGGCTATGATCTCGTGCGCCTCAACGTTAGCACTCGGAGATTCCACCAAAACAGGCCACGCAACTGCCTGGATGCGCCTTTTCTCAGGTAACCGACAAGAAAATCTTGTGGAAAATCCAGAAATGCAAGCGCAGTCGATCCAAGCTAGATCCCTAAGGCCCGCTCATCAGCCTCACGGCCTTCGAATGCTGAAGCAGCACAGAAAATCGGAGAGATCGCAAGCGCTGAAGCGCTAGCGGAGAAAGGGAGTGGGATGAACCTCCAAAGGAGCACAACCTGGAAGCAAAGCTCTGCAAGTCTCCTCAGGAGCTATACAGACGCTTTCCGGACCCCGGCACTTGTGTACCAAGCTCTGAGTTCACGCGACGTGCTGGGGACCGCAAGCTGAAAAGTCTCTGGTGCCTCCGCTTTGCCCTTGGCAAGGAAGGCCCACAAACGGCTCGAGGAGAACTGCGGCGCGGCTTCGAGCACAGAAGACTTCAAGGATAATCCTTGTCAGGATCTCAAGTTTTTCGATATATCTCCACGGCGCCCTTGCAACCTCTGGTTTTTTTATCTGAATCGAAAACTCCCATTTTGTACATTGTCGCAGGAAAGGTTCCGGCAGACCCCCGATGTCAGCTTGCTATGCAACTTTGCTGTCTCTCGTCTACGGAAGATTTCAAAAAAAACACAGTGGTGCGACAAGCACACAAGGGTCCACAAGACTGTTTAAGCAGATCGTTGAGCTAGTGCGTCTTGTTGCCCGGGTTGCCAAACGCAAGCTGACATCTGTTGCTGTGCCAGCAACTGTGCCGGACGCAATTGGTGATAGTCTAGATTCTCGAGGTGGACCTAGCCGTCGTTGTTACACACACACACACAGGTTATGGCTGTCTGCGCCTGGATCTGCAGCATGCAGTCTGTAGCTAAGCCCTACAGCCGTGAAGCCACCTGTAATCAAGCAATCCCGCGTGGTCCACGGAAGAAATGCCTGAGGCAAGGATTTGTAGCACTCTGTGCGAAGGTGGAACAGGCAGCGTGCCTCGCTCATCTATTTGGTGTAAGCTGCTTCAAGTAGCCTGAGCGGGAATTCACAACGGTGGGAGCCGCCTTCCACTGAGCTTGGCCGAAGGCGGATTAAGGTTCCATACTGCCTGGTTGTGGATCTTATTCATAAATCCAAAGTCGATCCGAAGGAGCGCCGCAATCCAACAACCCATCTTGAATTGCAAACACACTGGGCACGGCAACTGTAAAAGCAAGCGAAACAAGCAACTCGTCCTTGAAAGGAAATCTTCGTTCAGTAAAGGTGCCTCTCACATCTTCCTGCGAGCATGCAGGTGGGGTTAGCGCTGACATATCGAACAGTTCCGGGAACAGGCCAGGAATGAAACCTTTCATGACACGCTACTCAAGGGTATTGACTCGCGCTAAATACCGTATGGCTCGCAGCAGTCTTGCTTTGTCAAGACATGCACACGTTTGCATGAATGCGTGCATGTGTGAGCATATGCGTTTGTGCCCTTCTACAGCTACATGTACATGTTTATGTTTACCCTGTTTTGTTCATACAAACATACACACTTCTTCAACCGTCGCAAGAAGAGGTCCCACGGTGCGTCCGGTGAGCCCGGTGAGCAATCAATGATTGGCAGCTCTTTCCCGCATATGCCTGCATGCTGATTTCGGCACCCCGCACAACTCTTAGCCGAGGAAGCTGACAGACGTACTGTTGCGAAGAAAATGGGAACATGAACATGAAAACCATAAGAAGCAACTAGCCACGACACTTCAAACTTCAGTCTTGTATGCAGCAGGACTGCATTCAGAGACGGTCTCTTCCAAATATAAAAAAGTCCCGCTCTTAGTCCTGGAGTGTCGAAGTGATCTCCACCTGTGAGGCGCTGGACTCCTCGGCGCCCTCCGGCGCCTCGCCTGCGATCGACATAAACCATCACTTCTGGATGGCAAAAACACATGAAAGAGTAGAAATATATACTAGGTCTAATCCATAAGAGCAAGCAAGACCTTCAAACGAGAAAAGATGAAGACAGAGACAGTAGTCAGCAGTAGAGAACAACAGGCCACAAGACGACGCGAACAACAACCTGTTGACGGCAAAAGCCAAATGCGCAACCCATTATTCTTGACTCTGTAGATTGGGGGGGACAGTGTGGTGAACAGTAGAGGCACCATAAAGGACAGATGGCAGGGTGTAGAGCAAGAACATGACCCACCTCCCTTTGTAAGATGGTAAAAAGCCACGGAATGCAAGCACGGCATACTACAGCGGAGAATGGTGGAATACAGAACAGTGTGCAAAAGCTGCCAGAATGTCAGCAGAATAGTGTGTTGTTAGAAGCAACGTATGTATGAGTATATGTGCGAGTGTATGTATTAATGAACACATGGATGAATGAATGAATGGATGGATGGATGCATGCATGCATGGATGGATGGATGGTGATGGGGTGGGATGTGATGGGATGGAATGGGATGGAACGGATGAATGGATGAATGGATGCATGGATGAATAGATGAATGGATGAATGGATGGATGCATGGATGGATGCATGGATGGATGGATGGATGTATGGATGAATGGATGAATGGATGAATTGGTGAATGGATGAATGGATGAATGGATGACTGGGTGCATGATGGATGAATGGATGAATGAATGATTGAGTGAGTGAGTGAATGAATGAATGAATGAACGAAGGAAGGACTGAAGGAAGGAAGGAAGGAAGGAAGGGAATGAACGAACAAACCAACGAAGGAAGAAAGAAAGGAATGAATGAAGGAAGGTATACATGCGGGTGGGAAGGACAGGAAGCATGTGCGTATGTAAGTATGCATGTATGTATGCATACATGTTGTATGTGCAAGCATGTCTGTCTGTCTGTCCGTCCGCCTCTCTGCATGTGACGTATGCATGTCGGAATGCATCCGAATCTGTCTGTGCAGCTTGGCTACATGTGAAGGAGTCTCAGTATGACCTTGTACGCGTGAACGAACGCACATGCTCACATGGTTACATTCTCTGTGATACATACAGACACTTCTGGATCTATACCCATGCATGCATACATGCATATGTACATACTCGTACATATATGCTGGCCTGCATTTATCTGCGAGAGTGCGAGTGTGGGTTTGTCTTCGAACAATGTGCGTTCTGTACACTACGCATGAAGATCCAGCATGCGCAGTGCCGGTAACCATGTCGACAAACATGACATACTGCAGTATTCTCTGATATGACAAACTGCTTGCAATGTTCGCGTCAATCGAAAAGATCGATCATGTGGAGCAAGACGGCTGTTCTCGAGAAGCACAACACAGCTGCAGCAAGGGCATGCAAGGGCTGCTGCGGCTTTGTGATGTGTTAAATTTGCTACATGTACTGGTTCCGCAGATGCCTGCAATGATCTCTGTGTTCACGCAGTTCGGCTCTGACATGGCAGAAACCAGCAGCGCAGCCACATCTCCGCGAGAGATGGACCGGACAGTCCTGAAATCGGGAACTTCTGCTGAAAGCATGGATTTCTGGCCGCGAGTTTCTTTCCTCATGCCCGATTGATAATGACACTTCTTGCGTGAAAGCACCAGGTCAAGTTCTGAACCGATGCCGAGCAGCTCAGAATGGAAGGATAGATGCGGCCTGCCCACCCGGCGCATGGACGGGATCACAGTTCAGATACTGCAGACATGCATGCTCACATGACAACACTTGTTGACATTTCTTTCCAAAGCTGCTGCTCGCATCATACATGTCATATCACTCCATGCACACACGACGTTCTCCTGTGTTGTGAACCAACTGTCAGACCGACCGGTTTCCGGCCTATGCAGCGGAGCCTGGTTAAGCACCACCTCAGCTCAGAAGCAGTATTTCTCAATCTCTGCGATGTGTGAGTCTGAGTCACAAACAGCAAAGGACGTGAGTATCTTTTTCGCGGAAATCTCACCAGTGACGCGATCAGCATGATTACATGGCATGAACCACAGGCACAGCAAACCAGCAAGCAACGATTGTTTGTACACGTTACACACATCTGCCCATTGCTCGCAGGGTGCACGTTTGCACACACGTTTGCATGCACCCGAACGCCCACATGTGTACGTGTAACTATATGCGGATTCAAGGGGATGCATGTGTTGTACGAGCCGGCAGGCATCGACACATGCACAGAGGATTGACTTGCTTAGGAAGTAGTGTCGCGAAACATCATCAGCCAAAGGTTGCCCACCTAAGCTGTTCCAATTCAAGTTCAGGTGCTGGGAACTTGCCACCTGGATGGTCGTTGAAGCCGTTGACTCGCAGGAGGCTGAAGGCCAAGCCACTGCCAATCACGGCCTGAACGGGACATGCAGTGACACAACGTAGGAACATGCGTCGCAGAGGGTGTGCTGCAAGATCGAGATCAACTTCTGAGTATAAACGGCGCGACACGACAAAAAGGCCTCGGCACCCGTCTTTGGCCGCGTCCAAAGGCCGTTGTACGGGCCCTCTCTGGGCCTCAACCAAGCGTGGATACTTATGCCAATAACATGCGGGCGTCCTGTCTGCTGGAAACAATAAGCTAGCACGTTGCAGAAGATCTGGATGCCTGGCCTGTCTTCTGGATCAGCAAAAACCTGGTCTGCATCTGCCTGATGACACATGCAGCCGGGAGCATGTTCCCTCTCAGTGCCCTCCCTATGAAAGCTTTCAATCAGAAAGGTTTATCAAAAGCAAGTCATTTCAACCTGCGAGTGCAGCTAGCCAACTTTAGCTTCCGACCACGGGCCTCTTGCACTGTCGGCGCTACATCATCCAGCCGGCCGGCATACACCACCTCCAACACTGGAACCAGTTTAAACTTGCCACGCCGGTGCAGGAAATCACTGCTGCGGCACATGGAAATCTGCAGTGGCGTTGCTGCCTACAGCCTTCTGAACCCTCGCTCTTAATCCGTATTGTATTACTCTGAGCAGAGAAAGCTCTCGCCCAGCGTCCGTAGGCCTGCGGCTCTTTCTGGAGGCGGAAGGCTCTGATGCCCTGCACGACTATTACTTGCATCCACAGCAACTTCGAACAGTCTGCTTCCACAGCCGACCAGCATAACAGTCTCCCAAGGTGCACCTCGATCTGCAATGAGAAATAATTCATGCGGTCACCTGCGGAACGACACAAATTGCAAACGGAAGACTGACGATTTCTTAGCTTTTGCCAACTGCGAGGACTGATGCAATGTAGAGTAGCAATTTCGCATTTGCCACCCTCTGCCTTCGGGCTTCCGAGTCAGGTCAGACCTAACTCTGACGTTCATCACCACCATCACCACAGCACAAGTTTTAGTCGGCCGTGTCACAATGTTGTTGTCACCTCCTCTTCGTTCGAGCTGTATGTGTTCTCCGCGTGGTTAGCACTCATGTTCTCTGCAGGGTTGCCGACGACTAACACGAAAAACCATTACAGGGGAGGCTGAGCTGCTGAGAAGACGATTCTGCCAGGGACCATCGAGACATGACTGATCATAAGTTGACATGACTGATCATAAGTTGACATAAAACTGAGTCTAGCACCTAGCTCATTGGAAAACAGCTGCTGCAGAAAATCGTTTTGGGATGCAGCTATGTGGATGGAATCGCTTCTCTCCCATCAGAAGGGTAGATGCTGGGTATAGAAGTGCTTGCCATGGCCTGTCACACTACCCAGCGCTTCTACATTTTTTGCAGCATCTTGCAGTTTCTTTTCCCATCTTCCCCTGTGCCCTTAACAGGCTGCCCTCGAACCGAGAGGCGCGACTTGACTTGATTTGTATTGGCAGTCCAAATCGCCAATCTGCCACGCATGATTGGCGCTGCTACTCGGAGTACTGCCGCTTCTGCTGCCTTCTCCTAGTCCTCGGGCTTCCACGACTGCGACTGCTTCTGCTACGAGCACCCGCACTACTACCAGTCAGTGCTGCTGCTGCTGCTGCAGCTCCTCCTCCTCCCATTAGCTACACTACTGCTGCTGCTGCTGCTGGTAGTGCTGCTACTGCTGCTGCTGCTACTACCTCGACACCGACAACTTCCTGCCGCTTTGCTGCTACTGCCACTAACTGCTCAGGCCGCAATTCTCTGGTCGCAATGCAAGGCACCATGTTGAAAGAGTTTTCCAGGGCCTCTGTACTGCACGGGAACGCCCTCGGTGCGGAAGGAAACACCCATCTGCACCACATCTTCCCGTCGGAGCTGGAACTCCTGCGAAGAAGCGGGAACGACTGCTCGGCTTCTCATGCACAGGTCGGTACCATGGTTTAGGGGTGGCCACCCGGAGCCTTCCATAACCATGACATGTTCGCAACTTGCCCCCCCCCCCCCACCCCCCTCAAGATATGTTACTCCCTGGGGTTCTCGGGTTCTCCCATATCACTGATGGAGCAGACTTTGGGTTACATGACTTACCGGCAGGTATGTTCACCTCTTTCACAAGTTCTTGACGTAACCATGTCACCCGTTCAGTCATGTCACCCCGATTTCAACATTTGTCAATCTGGGCTCGCCAAACACTGCAGCCTGGAGCTTGCGCATCCGGTATGTCCAGAAAGCAAGCTGTCCTCTGGGTCGTCAATGGGCACGCCATCCGCTCGAACCTATCGGTGCGAACTGTCCAACTCCAAGATTGGGTGCCGGGACTCTTTAGCCAGGTGGTGAACTCACGATTTCGGACAAGCCAGGCGAGGTTCAATAGGTCTGAGTCGGCGTGATACAGGCACCTGAGCCTCTGCCCACGACTGAACAAAGCACACAGCTAAAAGAAACAACACCCGTAAGCTGCAGAATAGGCCCCCAAAGTCAGTGGTCAGGCGCTCAGAAAGGTAGTTACAGTTTTGCACTATCGAGTCCCGGTTTCGGGGTTAAAATCCATCTGAGGTTCCACAGAGTCTATGGAAGTCTACAGATTCCTGCATCTTTCCTCCAGGAATCGACGTCGAAGGTACTCAGGCAGCCGGGCACACCGACGACCACTTGGCAGGCCGAAGCCCCTACGTAAACTTGGGATTCGACAGTCCTTGAAGCTCTTGGTGAAAGCGGAAAGCTTTGTGGTCGGTGGTCCCTTTGCCGAAAATGTTCGTAAGTGCGGCTCATCTAAGAATTGAGACCTTGTCGGCTGTACTCAAATCCAAACACAAGCTCTTCTGCGTTCCTGCGTAAGCTGAAGACTTTCAGACATGCGACAGTATCCTTATAAGAACCTCAAGAGTAACTGTGTACGTATTTTTGGCTTCTGTAACAGGGACACTGACACTTGCCGTGAGCTTGTGCCAAGGTCAAGAAAAAGAACCGCGTGTTCAAAGAAATCGATTTGTGGCCTGCAGACGGATTACAAGCTGAACTCCTTCCAGTTTCCAGAGCGCGGTCGCCCACAGGTTCTGCCAATGTCCGGGCGGAGTTTTGTTTCGGACTCATGCGTGACCTATTTGTTAGGAGCTGCCTTGTTCCTCAAAAGTACTTGCTTATGAATCCATGCCTGGTACACAAACCTCTCGGTTAGATCCACTCAGAAATAGATCTCGCATAAAGCACAAGTGCTACAGACGTCAAGCCCTCTGCCCGCTCACACGGCAGCAAGCTTGCTGGGAATCTCCACGTACTCGGCAATGAGCTCCCGAAGGCGGTCGCCGGTCATGGTCTCCGTCTCGGTGAGCTCATCGGCCACCCGGTCCAGGCAAGCCCGGTTGGTCATCAGGATGTTCAGCGCATTCAAATAGCAATCATCCGAGATGTCCTTGATAGCATTGTCAATCTTCGAGCTCAGCTCCTCTGAGTAGTCCGGGCCCATAAAGCCGCCGTCATCGATGGCCAGAGAACCGACCTCCGACATGCCGAACTGCGTGACCATGGCACGAGCCATGCGCTCGACCTGTTGCAGATCGCCGCCCGCGCCTGTCGTGACCTGGCTCGTGCCAAAGACCAGCTGCTCTGCGGCGCGGCCACCGAGGGCGCCGGCGATGCGCGCCTTGAGCATGGCGGCCGAGATGAGACTCTGATCCTCTCCGGGCGTGAACCACGTGAGACCCTTTGCCTGCCCGCGAGGGATCAGGGTCACCTTGTTGACAGGGTCATGATACGGCAGCAGTGTGCCAACGATAGCATGTCCTGCTTCGTGGTAAGCGATGAGCTTCTTCGCTGCATTGTCCTGCAAGGCTCGGCCCTCCAATCCGGCGATGACCCGATCCGTCGCATCGTTGATTTCATCCATGCTGATGGCCTTCTTGTTGCGGCGAGCAGCCAGGATGGCCGACTCGTTCATGAGGTTCTCGAGATCAGCGCCGGAGAATCCTGCAGTGCGCTTGGCAATGTCCATGAGCGTGATCTCTCCATCCAACTTCTTGTTCTTGACGTGGACCTCCAAAATCTGGGCCCGTCCCTTGACATCTGGCAGGCCGACCTGCACCCGTCGGTCGAAGCGTCCAGGGCGCAGCAGGGCGTTGTCGAGGATGTCCGACCTGTTGGTGGCCGCGACGACAATCACGCCGCTGTTGCCTTCGAAGCCGTCCATCTCCGTGAGGATCTGATTCAGCGTCTGCTCTCGCTCGTCATTGCCACCGCCCATGCCGGCTCCGCGCTGTCTTCCGATGGCATCAATCTCATCAATGAAGACGATGCAGGGCGCCTTCTCCTTGGCCTGCTTAAAGATGTCGCGCACGCGCGAGGCACCCACCCCGACGAAGAGTTCGAT
>CAJNJA010030642.1:0-17368 GCA_905231915.1 Symbiodinium necroappetens
GTGTGTGTGTGTGTGTGTTGGGTGTGGGTGTGTGTGTGTGTGTGTGGGGGTGGGGGTGTGGGTGGGGGCGGGGGCTTCAAGATGCTGGCCATTCATCACATGCGCTCAGGACACGAAGTGGCAAACTGGAGCGACCTTGTGCTCGAGTCAGTTCTTCGGTTTAGGGTTTAGGGTTTAGGGTCCATGTTTGTCGGCAAGATTGCTGGGTTGGGTGCGTTCGGTTCGGTTCCTTCTGGCTCAGTTGCGAGGTCAAGCACAGCTTTTTCATATGAATGTCCTAAGCCCTGTGTGACCCTCTTTGAGCGTCCAAAGCCTTTCACAAGAGGAGGAAAATTGTAGATCCAAGTAGAAGGCAACCATGCATATATGTTTATACAAATGTCTGTGGGTGCGAGAGAGTATAGATCTGTACACACACATTTGCTTATTCTATGTATATCCATTTGTGTATCCATATACTAGTTAAACTGTTTCCAAGATCGATCCAAGTAGCGTATTCACGGAGGACTGCCTCTCAAACTTTGCCAGGTCTTCGTTCACGATTTCATTCAGCTTGGACTCGCAGGGCAGAGTCGGTCGATGATGAGACGAATGTAGGAACATGATTAAGAAACCCTGGGTCTTTATTAGGGTTCTTAATTTTTGAACCCTAATATTTTTGGGATTATAGGGCCAGGGTTTCTTAATCAGGTTCCTACACTACCAGGAGTTAAGTTGTGGAAGTGGTAACTCATGATAGCAGTGGTAGTCATAGCCGCAGTGTATGCAAAGAGCCGAGAGGCCGCGCTGATGCCCTGACTCTTATTGGCATCCTCCTTGGTCTCGGGCCGGACCTGACAACAGGCGTTGTATTGCAAACCTTTGGCATCGATGTGGATCCTACCTCCTGCGTTTGTTCAACCAGGAGGTGCTTAATCAGGTTCCTTGGCCATAAAACGGGCGTGTATCTTTGCTTCATGTCCACTGCTAGGGATCTCCAGCCTAAAAGTTTAGGCTTTGTCGCCCAGCGTCTCTCGGATTCCGTGTCATTCTGTGGTGTGGATGGTGAAAACTGCTGCAAGGCGGACGCTGATCGATGGTCTTTAGATTCAGGGATTCTGGGGGAGCAGGCAGCCACAGGCGGCCACAGGAGCCATGCGAGTATCCTTGCAGTACCTTGCAGTACTCCCACCTTGAAGTTCGCGGCAGCCTTGCCATCAATGACCCAGCCCGACTCCTACAAGCCATCTTCAGCCCGCATCTCGCATCTTAGCTGCGGCCCTTCGCTCACTCTTTCAATGGCTCTGGGGGTTGAGGAGACCGAAACCGTAAACAGTCGAATCACAAACTGTCCTTCTGGATGCCGATGGAACCGTCACAAGTAGCCTGGCGCGGAAACGTGCAGTAAAATGCATGGCTCCAGTAGCACATCATGTCAACAAGAATGGCAGCAGCAACAGTAGTAATGTAGTAGCAAGATGTGCAAAAATTGCGCGATGACCATGATGACCATGCAACCTTCAGCTGCTAGCGGCTTCGTCGATTGCTTTTTGTTCGTCAAACGATGACAACGCTTCCCTGCTGTTGATGATAAAAACCCTGCATTAACTTGAGGACCCTACACTATGGGAATTATGGTATTTTCCTTATTATGGGGTACCGTAAACCCTTAGGCCCTAAACCCTGAACCCTCCTTATGGGTAATGCTAAGGATTCATATCCTCAACCGTAGGGAAGCCTTATCCCCGGCCCCGGGCTCGAGGATTAGTAATCATTAGTACAGAAATGCACCGAATAACACGAAGAAAACCAGCGACAACTGCACAAAAACACGGGAGCAAGCGCCCGCAATGGCAAGAAAGCCAAACTGTTGCAACGAAGCAATTAAGCAGCAGCAACAACAACAACAACAATCACAACAAACACTAAATTGACAGCAGCAAGAGCAGCAGCAGCAGCAGCAGCAGCCGCAGCAGCGGCAGCAGCAGCAGCGGCAGCGACGACAAGCAAAAGCCACGCAATAACAGCACCAGCAATTGTAACAACACAGCGACCGCAAGAGTCTAGAGTTTAGGGCCTACGGTTGACGATGCCTCGATCCAAAGGCACGTTGGTGTAGAGCTTCCTAGCAATATCATGCAATAGCTGCAATATCATCAACCCTGACAACGTGTGTAGCTATGTACCGTGTACAAACCTCAGCTTTCGTTGGAAGAGTTGTCTTTGTTGGAATGTGCGAAGAGCTTCGGATCCCCGCCGCTCGGTCGTGCCTTCTTTTCCGTATCTATTTGTAGCTGGCCGCAATCATTGGTCATGAGGAAGTACCTCAGGTTTGGGGCTCTGAAGGGGAGGACAGAAAGGGGACGCGCGGCAAATCCTGGGGCCCGAGCGATTCTCCGTCCTTCTTGTAGACGGGCCTGAAAAGGCACAGCTCACGACCCGCCAAGGCAAAGCACGAAGCTCAGGCTCCGTCTTTCCAGCGATCTTCTTCCCAAAGACAATCGACCAGCGCCCTGAAGCAATGCCAACGCTGGAGAGCCGAGGCAGAGGCTGAAACACAGGTCAGGGTAGCATGAGAACATTGCAGCTTGCACTCTCTGATGAGTGTGGACGTGCCCTGCGAATCTCTGTTCCTACATCGATCGCTCTTAACTGAAGGATGCCCTCAAGGAGAGTGCAGAGCAGACCCGCCCGGCCGTTCAAAGGAATTGCTTTGGACTCCAAACCCTCGGCAATCAGCGTCTCAGGCCTCGGAGGTTCTCAGAGTCTTCGTCCATGGGACTTTGAAACAGTAAAACCCTGAACCCTAAATGCTGCTAACCCTAAACCCGGCAAGCCGAGTGGCGGTCGTTCCTTCTTCTTCTTCGGAGCCGCTTCCTCCTCTGCCCACGCAGGCTCGGAAAGAAGTCCAGCGCCAACTGCCCAGGCGAAGCTGCGACGGGATTGCACCGGCTTCTGGTGCGTCTCCACCGCCAGGAAGGCAGGGCGTCTGTCACGGGTCACAACTTGCCAAGTGCTACTCTGTCTGCTGCCCAGTCTTGCTTAATTATATCTAGAGGATAGAGCCTCCACAGAACCCGGCTTCGCTGCTGACAGCTGCTGGAGTATACTATCCCAAGCTGGGTGGGTATTAGGTTGTGAAACCCACTTGTTACATGTTGAGTTTCTGGCACGAGCTTTCAGAGCCAGGCGTCCTTAGGTCGAGCACATTGAGGGCGAGCCCGCTCAGCAAAGCAGCCCAGAGCAATCCGCCACCGCGACGTTGCGCAGCCATGGCTCTGCCTAGCTATCCTTCAGCCAAACCTGATGGGTTTCGGATGGCGAGTCTCGGGCTTCTCGGGTTTGCGGCTCCATGCGTACACAAGCCCTGCTGATATCTGAACCTCTAAGTACACCTTAAACCCTGGGCACCCACAACGCCAAGCCCACAACCGTGAAACGCTCAATCCTATGCCCCTTAAGCCATTTTTAAGAGAGTACTAAAACAGAAAGCCTTCATCCAAGTACAAAAAGAAAACATCTACTTAAAATCAAAACTACCGGTGAATTAGAATCAAAGACTTGTTTATGTGAGTGTTTGTGCGTGTGCATGTATATGTGTGTATATATATATGTATGTATATGTATGTATACATGCATATATACATATATACCTGTACATATACATGTTATATATATACATACATACATACATACATACATACATACATACATACATACATACATACATACATGTAAGCATGTATGCATGTGTAATGTGTGCATGTATCCCTACAGACACAAAAAATAAATAAATATATATATATATTTATTTATTTATTTGTTTATGTATATGTGCACCTTCTCTGGTCGCAGGAAACGCCGAGAAAGGGACTGCTGCAGCTCGGAAGACTTCAGCTTCACCGCCTCCCAGGCCTCCAGAGCCTTCTCCTCCAAGGGCTCAAAGGGTTTTTAGGGCTTTAGGGGCTTTAGGGTTTGGGGCCGTAGGGTTCAGGGCTTAGGGCTTAAGGGTTTAGGGGCTTAGGGGCTTTTAGATTGGGCTGGTTGGGCTTTGAGCTTGGAAGCTTTTGGGGTTTTTAGAGCTTCTAAGCGTCGAGGGTTTGGGGCCAGTTTCGGGTGTATAACTGGAGAAGTTGCTGGCTTAGGCTTGGATCCCTACACCCTAAACCCCTAAACCCTAGACCCCTAAACCTAAACCCCTACGGCGCTTTGAGAGTTTCTTTAGCAGCGCTGTCGCGTTGGGAGACGATCGGATTCTAGTCGGAATTGGCTGTTTGGTGTGATCAGCATTTCTTTGAGCCTGGACAGGGAAAGAAGGTCGGTTTCGAGTTTTCGTGCTTGGATCCTAGGTAGGGTTTCCTGGCTTCCGGCAGTTTGGAGCTTGGGGTCTAGGGGTTTAGGGTTTAGGGGTCGGTCTTTTCGGAAACTGCTGAAACTGCAAACCTATGGGGGCGAAACAGAGCCCATCTACCAACTAGGGATCCTAAGTTAAATGATATAGGGGCCTATATATATATTTTTTTTTTATTTGTTTATTTAATAAGCAAAACTATAACCCAAATTGCATGCTTGGTGGGAAGGAGGATTCCGCGGACATCATACTCGCAAAATGCGCGTACACTGAACATCTCTGACGGGGAGTATGCACCGACTTAGCGCGCTGTTCGATCTGGTCCTGCGTCGTCTTGTGAACATCTTTCACCTGCCAGTCTTACATCGACTGCTGGGAGCTCTGGGACACGGCAGCCCCGACCTGGCTAGCGTCGCATTGAAGCTTCTTGCACACTTCCTGAGCTCTGCGATGGTTCACTTCCCATGTCTGCATTCGCCGAGGCTCAGACGTCTTGAAATACACATCGCAACACCCAGGCGAAACGCTGACTGCGTCTCTGCAAGGATACTGCGAAGCGAGTAGAGACTACCAGCAACATGTTTTGTACCCAAATCTGGGGAACCCGCGACAATAGGATCATCCGGCAAAATTCCCGACACGCTGGCAGACAGCGTTGCCGAGTGCCTCGGCGAATCACTGAAATTAGAACCACACACACACACACACCCTAACTGCACTCACTTCAACTCCAGCAATGTTGCTGAGCACGCGAATCTTGGTACTCATAGCAGTAACGCACAGCCTTCCAAGCTACAGACCATCCAGCCGCCACCACCATCTCGATGATAAACCATGTCGTTTGGAAGATCGTCATCATCATCCGCAGCAGCAGCAGCAGCAGTAGCATCGTGTCCAACCACATCACAGCCAAACATCCTCAAGATCATCATGAATGTCATCATCGCCATCAAAACCACCGTCACCAACGTGAACTCCTGGAAACTGAAAAGAAGGTAAGCAGGTGCAGTGGCGGCGGGAGCAGCAGAGTAGAAGTAGCGTTGCAAGTGGAAGCTGCGCTGATAAGTGCTAGTTGTACTGCTAGCACTCCTCGTACAAACAAGCAAAAGCCAGTGGCACAAAGAAGATCAGTAAGAAATAAGAACAATCATTGGTGTGTGAAGACTTGCGTACTCTTGCCAAGCTCAAGGCTTGTCGATGTGTGCCTTCAAGAACTTGCTGTGCACGGAGTCCTGGAAGGCAGCTTGTCGTTGACGCCTACAAGTTTATTTTTATGCCTGTTGCCATGTGGGGCTATCGGGCTAAACCCAGAGAGCCGAATAGCCCTTAATTAAGGAATATACCTTAAATCATAATATGAAGGCCCCTATAATTTAAGGTATATTCCTTAATTAAGGGGTATTGGGCTCTCTGGGAGGCTACGAGTCCAAGGCATAGGACTGTAGGATTCAGAGCCAGGCTGGGCCAGAGCTCAGCAGGGGGAAAAAAGCTACAGAGATCCACTTCCCAAAAAAGCGCAAGTGGCGTAGACGTCGTAGAAGAGCTCCGCAGTGCCGTGGAGAATATCCGTCGAGATGATAGGCCTTCTTGTCTTCGCCTCTTGAGGACGATTGGGGGGCAGTTGGGGGGCCCAAGGATATAGGGTCTAAGAGTTGCGGCACTTTTCAAGACCTGCCTCGGAAGTTGCCGGGGGTGCATCTTCTTGTGCTGCCACCTTCCACTTCAATGGCTGTGAATATGGTGAATGCCAATAGATGTTGGTCCCTTGTGTTCCCCGCAACAATGCTGGGAAGAACAGAACAACAGCAAAAACGATCAGGGTTCTTCGGGGATGAGTTTTCAGACATAGCCACGTAACAACTTCGCACGCGTGGTTTCTCAGCCCGCGCAGCCCCGAACGACTAGCATAGGTCAAGTAGTGCCATTTGTGCCAATGTGGTAAGCACGGCAAGGGCGCCGAGCTTCTGCGGCTCAGGACGGCTCGTCCCTGAGACTTTGGCATTACATGCAGCGAACCTGCCAGTGTTGTACTGAAGCTGCCGCCCAGTGTTTGAGCCATTGGCCAGGTCCGCGACAGTGTTGGAACTATTGTCCCTGTCCGCAACAACACAGCACTCGCACCTGGGGACTACAGTTAGCGACGCTGTGTTTGCGGACGTAAATGGTCCTGCAATTCGCTTCCCAGTGTTTGCGTTGAACGCGACAAGCCCGGCTGGCTCTTCAAAGAAATAAACCTGGTTTGCAGAGTCGTAGGCATTGCCGGAAAAGACAATACAAGGAATCCGCTCGGCATCATCAGAAGTCGCTGATACTTCTCCAGTGCTGGGGTCAACGATGCAGAGAGCGAAGTCGAAGGAATCATCGAACGCTCTGCAGAGGGCACGTAGCTTTTGAGTCGCCCCGTCGAAGAAGATCCCACCATTTCCGATAAACCGTGACAAAGTGTTCCGAGTAACCTCCTCCCCTGTTTCAAGGCTTAGGCCAACAAGCTGCTGATTGTCAGCGACAAGGTAGAAGCGGCCTGCGATGTAGTCAATTGCACGAGTCCCGGACAGCTTGTATCGAAGATTGATGGTGGCAATGCTTCGCGTAGTGTTTCGCTCATAATTAATCCACTTCCACGAAGTGCTCCTTTTCCCCATCCCAGTACTGGCCATACATCTTCTAAGTTTTAAGGTCGAACTCAAGGTTGTCAAGAAAACCAAATCTGCTGACGTCCAAAGTCTGGACTTCTGCCCCGGTCTCTGTGTCCAACACATGCAACGTCCGCTGAGACAGCGTCTGCTGAGACATTGCTGATATTACTGCAAACACGTTTGTCACTGGATTCACTGCCATGCTCCCAGCCTTTATCAATTCAAACTCGAAGCTGCCAATGCGGCTGAAATTAACATCATCAGAGAGAAACCTTCCTCTAGCTAGGTAGAAAGGCAGCCCTGCCAGGTCGTTCCTGAGCGTGAGCAGCTCAATGCCCATGAGTGGATCTTCGGCATCTCCGCTCTGCAGGACACATTGCAGCTCTTGCGCCTAAGTGTAGCTTCCAAACTCTATGTTCACCTGCGCCGGTGAGGTCTGCATCAACAGGGGGATGAGGAGGGCAACTTGCCAACCAGCAGTGCAGGGCGCTTTTGTCCCGGGCAGCTGCATGATCATTGGCTGACAGGCCCGCACCCTACAAGCCCTCTACTTACACTTGACACGCCAATTAATTTGAGCAGAGAAAGGCAAGAAGTCATGCATGCTTGTAGTCCTGGTCTTGACCTTTAAAGACGGCCCCTGCCAAGCCCCACATGCAAGTCTTTGATGCCAAGTCCGGAACCTTGCATGAGCGCCTAGAGCCACAGCCACAGTGCAAGGCGGGGGCCGTACCGCTACGATCACCAGCGTGAGGAGGCGCATCTTTGTCCTTCAAGATGCTGCGAAGACTCGCAACTCTTAAGGCTTCAGGCCTTACAGTGGCTTGCAGCTTTTTTTTGCCATTTGCAAGGCCTAGGAGCAAGTGGCACAGTCCTCCAGGTTTGGGGTGCGGGCCAAAGCAGGGCAAACGCCACGGGCGATAGTGTAAGTGCAAGCCGCGCTTTGTTTGTGCAACTGACGGGGTTGCCGCCGATGACAGACAAAGACTGCATGTGATCCTCTGCACACGGAAAACGAAGCATCTGACAAACTTAAGGTGGGATCCAGTGCAGTGGCCGAGTGCTGCAGACGAGTGATCGGTCTCAGGGTCCTGTCCATCGAGAGCCGCGACCCTTCAAGCAGCAGGTATTGCCCAAGCTTCTTCCCCAAGAGCTAGGGCCAGGTACTGCGGCAGAAACACAGCTGCAACTAAGCAACTCTAGCAGCAAGGACACTTTGCATTTGCTGAGTATAGCATAGGACGGGCTGTTCCCCCCTGGAGCTGTCGCTTAAACGCAGAATCCTTCAAGGCAGCCCCTGCACTCTCGATAACATTGCAAACGGCAGGACGAAGAGGTTTCGTGCTGAAAACAGAACTGTTTGATGTGGTCAGAGGCTGCATTGGGCTTGCTGGCATCTCTTGTCGTCATCTTTTCTGTTTGGGGTTATCGAGGAAGCAAAGACCTCGGAGCAGTGAAGCAATAAAGGAAAATCGAGATGCGCTCAGGGCTTAGGCGGCACCACGGTCGAAGGTCAACACCTGTCCGAAAACGCCGGAAGTCAACCAGTCGTCCTTTCGAGCCTCCTGCGCCCGTTGCTGCTCGCTGTCTGGAATACCAATAGCGACGCCACTCTTCATCGTCCGCAGACAGATCAGACCTGATCCCTGCCAAAAGCTTCCGGCATACTCGGCGAAGTCGGTGTCGTACGGCCAGTGGAGATCACCCAAGAGTCGTCGGAAGTTGGCATCCCCTTTCAACACGACGGCTGCGTCGGAGAAGTCGGACTGCAGCTCTGCCGGTACTTCCCAAAATGACCGGGCCGTTGTGTAGTAGCTGTGGGCTTCCGCCTTCAGCCGCCCCGTTCCCAGGTGTACCTTCAGTCGCCCAGCCAACTCCGGCAGTCGAGTCTCGAGCCACTTCAGAACCTTGGGAACGTCCTTGTCTGTCACGTCCGACACGAAGACCGGGGCATCTTTCACATGCAATGATACCGCGGAGTCGGTTAGGGAGAGGATCGCATCCACGAGGACCAAATCGCAAAGGACCTCCAGTCCGTAGTTATCCATCACAACCACCACCTTTTTCGAGGCCAACAGCAAGTCGAGGGCCTCGCTGCGATGATCCGACACGAGGTTCTCCAGCTGCCCTCCACTCACCGAGGTGACTTCGCCGGCGCTCAGCGAGAGGTCCGCCTCTTCAGGCCCAAGAAAAGCCGAAGAAGAAGACAGCAACACCCTTATCAGGAGACCTCCTGCTAGTAAGACCCCCCAACTCCTTGAGCCCTGGAAGCTCCACAAGCCCTAGACCCCAAACCAGACCTACTTGGAGGTTCATGGGTAGCTGTAAGTGGGATTACAAGTAAAGTCACTAGAGTAATCACCCATATTAGGGGACTTCTAACCATATCTTATAAACTAATTACCCATGAAGAAGTATCGGAGCGCCGTAGAGGGTCCCTAAACCCTAAACCCCTAAACCCTAAACCACCCTAAACCCTAAACCCCTCGGAGCCCCCAAAAACGGGCCGGGCCCTACCCTCGCCTGGTTCCCCCAGAGCGACCGCAGCAAAGAGGCCTCCAAGGCCTCCCGCCGGGCCTTGGACCCGGGCGCCTCGGAGGAGGCCTCGGGGAAAAACGGTACGGTTAGGGGTTTTAGAGGTTTAGGGGCTTAGGGGTTTTAGGGTTTAGGGTTTAGGGGTTTGGGGGTTTAGGGTTTTGGGGGGTTAGGGGATTTTTGTGGGGGTTTAGGGTTCAGGGTTTTGGGCTTAGGGCCTAGAGTTCTGAGTAATCAGAGCTCTGGTTACTTCACCCCTAAACCCCTAAACCCCTTTAAAGAAACCCTAAAAGGGACCCTAACTTAGACAACTACTGGGGAGGCTCTGGGCCTCTGCTGTCAGCTTCACCAGTGGCTGCAAGGAAGACTCCAGGGGCTCGGCGGATTGCTCCAAGGCCTGAAAAGAAAAAGTGGACCCGCAGGTAGATGTGCCAGGAATTGTGACGGTTGAAGATCAGTTTTTCTGATACAAGTGTTAGGGAGGGAGGGAGGGAGGGAGGGAGGGAGGGAGGGAGGGAATAAGCATAGATATTTTTTATACACTGACTGTGTATATTCTGTAGATTTTATACGTGTCTGTTTGTACATATACATCTGCACACAAGGGAGAGAGAGAGAGTCTATACCTCTCTGGACCTGTGGAGCTGGTGCCTCCAGTTTCACGGCCTCAAAAGGGTCATAAGAGGCAGCCTCTGAGCCGCAACGGTCCATCTCCTCGCGCGAGAGGGGCCAAGAAGGCCGGGCTTAAGGTATCATCGGGCTCTAGGGGGTTTGGGGTTATGGCTGGGTGTTTTGAGTTTCTTATGAATGGTCCTACAGAAAATCGAAGCCGCAAATCAAATGGGTTCAGTGGTTAAGGTGGGGTTGGAGCTCATGGGTCCAATAATACTAAATCCGGAAACCACCCTGAGGCGTATCTTCCAAAGGCAGGCTTGGCAACGCCTTTTTCGAGTTCTTTGGCCTGCCCTCCTGAAGCATGCCTTTGCTACTTCAGGGGCTGTCCCAACTCTGGGTTCCTTTCAGGCACCTCTTCTGTCGATATACCGATAGTATGATTCAGTAAGGACCGTGTGTACAACCAGCCTTGTTGGAGCATCCGTGCCGGCCCAGAGAACTTGTCTCGCAACAAACACCTGCTATTGGTATCCTTTGGCTTGCAAGTTGAAGAGTCTGGCATAGGTGCCTCCCAGCGCCAAGAGGTCTTCGTGACTGCCAAACTCCTCGATCACACCATTGTTCAAGACCGCAATGGTGTCGGCCATTCGAACAGTCGAAAATCGATGGCTGATGAGCAGGGCACTTTGGTCGGCTGAAAGCGACGCCAAGCGCTCAAAAATCGCGGCTTCTGCCTCCGCATCCATCGCCGCAGTTGGCTCATCTAGGACTAAGAGGTCAGCCCTTTCCCGCATGAGTGCTCGACTCAAGGCCACTTTCTGCCACTGCCCACCACTGAGCTCACGACCGCGCATGAAGAGGTTCCCGAGCTGTGTCTGGTATTTCTGAGGCCAGTCTTCGATGAAGGGCGCTGCCATCCCACGTTCAGCTGCCCGGGCGACACGGGACTCCTCGTCGACTGCGTCGATGTCTCCCACACCTACGTTTGCTCCGACGGTGAGTTCATAGCGGATGAAGTCCTGAAAGATGGCACCTATTCGCTTTTTCAATGCGTCCGGAGCCCAGTCGTTCAGGTCCAATCCATCGAGCAGGATCTTGCCTTTGCTTGGCTGGTACAGGCCTGTCAGAAGTTTGATCAGCGTCGTCTTTCCTGCACCGTTGTTCCCAACCAGGGCAAAGCGGGTCCCGGGGGGAATGTGAAACGTCACGCCTTTGATGGTATCGTCTGTGGCGCCGGGGTATCGAAACCAGACGTCCTCGAAGCGCACACCATCTCCCGGATTCGGGCCCAACTCCTTCGTGCCTTCGCTCTTCTGGACCTTGTAATCCAAGAACTCATAGAGATTGGAGAGATAGAGGTTGTCTGCGTACATGCCTCCTATGGATCGTAAGATGGCCGAGAAGGCCTGCTGGCCTTCCTTGAAGATGAGCAGGTACATGGTCATGTCTCCCAGGCTGATCGTCTGCCTCACCGCCGCAATCGCAACCCAGGCAAAGGCCATGTATAGGCCTCCCGTGCTGATAAGCTCCAACAAGAAGCCAAAGCCTCCCTGCTTCAGGGCCAAGCTGGAGGTGTCTCGAAAGAAGCCATCAAAAATCCTGGGCTCTTCTTAAGGGATCTAATTACTTAAGTTGCTTAAACAACAAGGAAACCGTACTATTTACTACAGATCCCTATTAAGTTGCTTACTATAGATCCCTAAATTTGTTCCTTAAAGAAGAGCCCGGAATCTGGCAGTAGCGTCTCAAGAGCCAGGGGCCCAGGCCAAAGAGCTTCACCTCCTTTGCCGGCGTATCCATGGCCATGACCCTCTCCAAGTAGATCCTGGGATCTTGTTACTAGGGTCTAGGGTTTAGGGGTTTAGGGGTTTAGGGGTTTAGGGATTGGGGTTTAGGGGTTTAGGCTTTGGGGTTTAGGGTTCAGGGTTTAGGGGTCTTTAAGTTATCATAATAGGGATCTATAGTATAAGTCGTGGGGTTTCCTGGCTATGGCAACTTAGATAAAAAAAATCCCTTAACAAGAACCCAGGATCTGTTCACGGAATCCCGATGTTTGCCGGCGCGCCAGCTGAAAGGCGTCTCCTGCGAACTTCACGCCGGCAATGAAAGGCGGCACCGCCGTCAGGAGCAGCACGGCGACAGCAAGGGGAGAGAATCTCAGCAGAAGCGTACCATACCCAACCAGGGCCAAGCCGTTTCGAATAAGGCTCAAGGACTGCTGTGCCAAAGACAGCGGACGGCGACTGGCTTCCCTGCGGGCCCGTGTCAGCTTGTCGTAGAGCTTCGAGTCTTCGAAGTCCGTGAGCTGGAGTTCCAGGGCTTTCTCCAGGATCATTACATTCCTGGGTTCTTGTTAAGGGATTTAGGTTAAGTTACAAGAATAAAGAGGCCATATAGTATTTACTGTAGATCTATAGTAACTTAAGTTTAAAACCCTTAAGAAGAACCCAGATTCACCCGGTGCCCCAAAAGAGTGCCCAGGAAGGACTCGGCCACTTCCTGGGCTCTCCGAGTGGCAGCCAGGGACACCACCAAAGCGGCTTCCACGGAAAGCCACAGCACCGCATCCGCGTGGCTCCCCGAAGAGATGCCCGAGACCACGGCGTCGATGACCCTTTTGGTTGTAGCTGCTCGGAGTCCAGGCAAAGCACCCATGACCAGCGTCAGGAAGGCCAGGCCGAAGGTCAAGGGACGGCTGGTCAGCCAAACCAGCTGGAGGGCCCGCTTCGTGCATGAAAACAACCCGAAGATCCGATCTGCTATGCTGGCCTTAGCTGGCTTGGCCGGCATGGAAGCCGCCATTGCAGGGTTCCACCTCGTCACGGAAGGTCTTTGTCGAGGCTTCTGGAAGCAACGGCATGCCAGCCAGCCGGCTGCCAAAAACGCCAATTTAGGCTTCGGAGTCCACGCTGCAGGGCGCGTCCCATCCGACACAGCCCTGCGCAGCTTTCCCGGCACCTGCTTCAAACGCGGATGCTCGACTCCTCTTCCTGGAATCGCAAGGCTTGGCTCCATGATGCTGGGAAATCGACGAGAAACTGTGCTTGTTGCGGTCCATCATCTGACTTACCGTCAGCTTACACTGTTCTGTGAAGATAGTGACAGATAGTGCCATTGAGCTGCTATTACATTGTATGCATGATTGCAACCGGACATTCACAACTCTGTATGGGGGCCATTCTTCAGCCAAGATACAGCTACAGAATCTTCCCATGAGACCGTGAGACAGTCAACAAGCCAGGCAGACAGATGCAAGCGGACACAGAGAGCGACACTGAGCACGCAGACACGCGGCATGGAGTCCTCAAGCAGCCGTTTATACATGTAGTTCTCCACCACCCACCAGGGCGCAGTATGCCAGCCTTCTCCACGATCAATGAATTCCGTAAGATGCTCGTTCCATCTATCTGCTCCAACCCGTGGGCTGTCACCTCTTAGAAGTCGTAGCTGAGCTCCTTCCTTCATCTCATCCTGCAACGCCTTGACATTCTGCTCAAAGTCGCTGGTTTTCAGTGCCGACGGCATCGCTGCAACGGTTGACTGGATGATCTTGGGCATGCGTTGAGTGATGGTGTCAAGCGTGAAGACGTCCTCTGGCGCAGCGCCAGGCTTGCGACCTGCAAAGAAGGGACGGATCATCACAATTTCATGTGACTACCCTGCCCGGCCCTGCCCCTCCCATCCCCTCCCTTCATGCTGGGCGACCGTCTGTGGCACGAAGTGGCTCGGGCAACTTCCCGGAGAGTGGCTGCTGCCATGCACGGGTCGCGACGAATCGGGGCCCAGGAACACGCCGGTGTTTGGAGATGCTGCGCCGCAGCAGGGCCAAGCCTAGGGCCATCGCGCCCCCACACGCCAGCTTCGGCCCAGGGCCTCGCGCACGACGCAAGCAGGCAGCTCGGGGACTCTCCGGGCTGAGTGCAAGGCCAGAGCTTGGTTTCAGCGGAGTTGGCGGATGCGTCGTAGCAACAGCCCTCGCTGGGCTGGTCATTGCATGGCACGCTATGGAAACCTGCATGCTCAATGCCAAAGAGCATTCATACTGATGTCTGTCCGAACGGCCCAGGTTTGCTTGGGCCCAGACTGGAATGCCGTAATCTGCTCAGTCGAATACTGTCACGTGACGCGTGCGCATCATGGTCTTCAGCTCGAGTGTTCAAAGCGCAGAGAGCCGGCTCGGGAGATCCCGGGAGTGCAGATTTCTGGGACTATCCGTATCTCTCCCAAAGAACCAAGCAAGGTCAGTTTCTTTTCGATCGCAGAACCAAATTCATCGGATGTTTCCTGCCTCGCGCAGTACCAGAATACTTCAAGCTCCGCACAGCTCCAAACGGCCAGCCTGGAATGGTTGCCTAGCGAGTTCATGGCTCCGCAAGTCTGGAAAAACTGCGGCCGTAGGGAGCTCATCATAGGAAATCAAAACTCTGTGGTAGGAGCATTCCAATCCTGAACGCACTAGCAGTCACTCCCGGTGCCTCTCACGGACCAGTTGAAGACCCATGGTAGATTCAAGTGTGTAGGACCATGCGGTTCCCAATAAGGTCTCTGAATGGTTTCTACAGTGGTTTAGGGGTATGTCACGTTGAGATCCTTGTGTGACGTCTGCACCTTTCCACTAGCCATAAGTCAAATAGACACTAGTCACTAGTCAGCTACCGTAACAGCAATCAGAACAGAAGTGATCCCTGCCAACCAAGCGCTCAACAAACTGAGATGCGTATTTCCAACTGCTAGTATGACATATGCTTATAGCGCTCTGACTCGACAGCCATTCACTGTCCAGCCTATCCATCTCAGCCTCGCTAGCACTACGAAATCCAGTAAACCTTTACGACATCCGGAGTGCTGCATAGCTCCAAAGTGTTGCCACAGCAGCCCTCGATGCTGCCAAACACGCATCTGCAAAACGTCGAGGGTATTGTCTGAACTCTGATTGCGTGGAACAGCGGTTCCGACTGCTCAAAGCCGGAAGTCGCTTGATACAATAAGACGAAGGAAATAAGAGTGGGGAAATACTGCAAACACACAGCCCGCCGGACAATCCGGACCCAGCTGCAACACCACCTTATGACAGCTTTGAGATGTTGTACTGAAGCTCCTGTTAGGTTGAGCTCCATGCAAGCGTTGTGTTTCTCGCTTCAAAGTGGTGTCAGCAGGCAAAGTCCCAAGACAGCCATCTGCCGGCCAGGCCTTTCAACTCGTTCTTTGTGTGCCAGTCAACATCGAGCCGTCTTCTGTCTCAGAAGAAGGCACGGCCAAATACGGTCAAATACGCTCGATCTGTCATAAACAATTCTTGGGGAGGTGCCCTTGATGGCATCCCGCACAAAGAATGGCTCGCCCGACTCACCCATGGTTTGGGCATGGACCTGCAGATGCAGGCACTGTTTTCAAAGCATGCGCATCTATCTCCTTGCGCACCAGCAAGCTAGTGCGTTGGCAGTAGTGCTGCCAGCGACGACATGTACCACATAACTATGTACGACATAAACAAGACTTCAATGATTTGCACGGTGGAATATGACACCGGGCCTGGGTTTCAGCATCACACGATTTTGCGGCATGCTTGTCCGGAGTAGGCGCTTTCTATGCAAGTTCCAAGAAGATGTCGTTGCTCTTGCGACGCTTTCGGTGTCAACTCTTGGCAATGCCCTGCTTAGCCATGGCAGTGGCACTTGCATGCACTTGCATCCGCCTGCCAAGTTTGAAAAGCAACCAGCAGCTCGAGCTGCCGCAAGGTTGTTTGATCCTGCAAGCATCGGCTCTCAGAGTGCAGAAACATGGGGGTTTTCCCAAAATAGGGGACCCCTATATAGTACCTTAAATAGTAGGATCCTTATTATAAGGACCCCCAAATAGGGCACCCCTTATTTTCGGAAACTCCCACATGCACCCGAGTCAAGGTCAGTGCACCGCCACCGCACTGACTATATCTACCCAGAGAGCCCAATACCCCTTAATTAAGGAATATACCGTAAATCATAATAATAAGGCCCCGATAGTTTAAGGTATATTCCATATTTAAGGGGTATTGGGCTCTCTGGGTACTGTCAACACACCCGCACCTTGGCCAGCGTACGCGTAGTCTTCAAAGCCTCCTGGCGAAAAACAACATCCGCTGCAAGCTTAGATTACTTCTGTCTCTGTTGCATGCTCCCAAAAGACTAAACCCTGAGTGCCCTAAACCCAAACACCTTAAACTCAACCGCCCCAAACCCCATCAACAATAGACCCCTTCAAAAGCCAACTAGAACCCATTCAAACAAACCACTGAAACCCAATGAAACCCCCTAAACCCAGTTTTAAACAAACCAAAAAAAAACACCTAAAACGCCCTGAACCCAGTTTTACAAAGAACAAAAAAAACACAAAAAAGCCCTCAACGCGCCTGAAGCCTGGCCTCCGGCACCGCCTGTAGCCGAGGCTAGCCTGCCGGTCCCATTTTGGGTTTAGGGTTTAGGGTTTAGGGATTTTGGTCGGGTTTCTTTTCGGGTTTCGGGTTTTGGGTGTTTCTAAGGGCGTTCGGGGTTTATGAGGGTACTTAGAGGATCGGGAGACTCAGCAAGCAAGGTTTTATAGGGTGTGTAAGGGGTCTATGAGAAGGGCTCACGTTTTGCTTAAATGATCAGGGGGCTTAGTAAAGTTTTACCCATGGTTATAAGCATTCAAGCCCCAAGGAGGGTATTTAGAGCAACACGTATAACGTCCTTGCTGGTCCCTCTAAGGGGGGGTGTTAAATGGGTTTTTGGGGCTCCACAAGGCGTATTTAGAAGGGCAGTGCAGGGTTCATAAGGGCTAAGTCTAACTTGGTCTTTGTGGGCTCTGTGTCAGGTCTTACAAAGAACTTGGCACCGGTTTCAAAGGGTTGTATCACACAATGGGAAGGCTTCATATCAACAGTTCTGCATAGGGATTCTGAGAGTATAGCGTTTTCGTCTGGGTTTCTGCAAAGGCCGCATCGATGCACTCAAAACAGATCGCAAGAAACAAACCCGACATGGACGGCAAATACAAGATTTTTGAGGGCTTGCGGGGTAGAAATTCCGGATCCAAACGTACTTTAGTGAGTGTTGAAAGAAACTGCCCAGGTAGCTTTTTTACAAAAACCCTGCCGGCCTTTCATAAACTGCAGCATTCAGATTTCCACCAGATCCCGCGTTGTTGCCGAAGCAGGGGCCTGAGACAAAGGGCGTTAAAAAAAAGGGCACGTGGGCTGTAGGGCAGTTTCGGGTTTAGGGTTTAGGATTCAGAG
>CAJNJA010030642.1:17374-30697 GCA_905231915.1 Symbiodinium necroappetens
CCCTAAACCCTGAACCCTGAACTTAGAGGTTTAGGCTGCGCATGCTGGAGGTCTCGCACCTGGGATGTTGTTCTCGCCTCCGCCCTGCATGAACGATCCGGCCATCGAGCCTTCAAGTCAATGAGATCACAAAGGATGATATATTGTATAATATATAGTACATAATATACAGTATAGAATATGTACTATATCATATATAATATATCATATATAATATATCATATACAATATATAACATAAAATATAATATGTAAAATATAAAATGCATAATATAAAAAAATATAATATGATATAATATGATACTATAATATAATTTGCATCCAGAGAAGGGACTTACCCATGGACCGTGACCGACACATCATCCCAAAGATCCCTCGACTGCGGTGAGCGTCACACTTCCCTCCCAGCCTCCACCTGGTGCTCCGGTGGGAAACCTGTGTCAGACATGACTTGCACGACGCGCACGGACACCGTGCCACGGCCTCTCGCCGGAGCTCGGGTTCGGATTGGGCGCAATGCCGCTGAGGTTTGCCACGTTCATCAGCTGCGCGAAGCAAGCGCTGTTCAGCTGCCCGTCCTGACCTGAGCCGTCCCAACAAAGGCCCCCAAACCCTAAACCCTATACCCTCTGCCCTAAACCCTATACCCATCACCCCATCACCGTATAGTCGCGTATTTGCGACCCCGGCCTGGGAAGGGTGCCATGCCCGCCTTCCCCTGCAGGTTCCCCTGGGAAGCTCAGCGGCTCGGCTTTGAGAATCTCATAGCTCACAGCGATTTTTGGGGGTTTCCGAAAATAGGGGGACCCTAATATAGCACCCTAAGTAGTAGGATCCGTATTATAAGGACCCCAAAATAAGCTACCCCCAGATTTCGGAAACTCCCGTTTCAAGGCATCCCCAAGCCTCCCAGTTCGGGCTGCACGGCCCCACACCACCACATGGCCCCGTGCTGCAGCCGCCTCCGCTACCTCGGATGCAGCCCGCAGCATGAGCTTTCTACTTTGTTACTACGGATGCTACCTACAGCGCTACACGACATCACCCAAACCATGAAGTACCCTAAATCCGACAAAGCCCTGTAAGACCATGAAACAAACAAGATCGATAAATGGCAAGCCCTGGTCCTAACCCCAAACCCCATCGATGGCAAAGATGCAAGGGGTTGGGCTCGGACTGGCTGCACTAAGGCCACTGAAGCCTCCCCCGCGGCACATGTTCATGCCTGGGCGCCATGGGCCAACATGACATGGCATCACCCGAGCTCAAACATCATGCGTTAAGGCTTCGGGTGCGGAGCGGATTGCTGCCAAAGCACTCGAGGCATCGAAGTCTTCCTGTGGAAACAGTTGGAGAGTTGGACGAAGGCGAAAAAAAATGCCGAAAACAGACTCTTCGACACCGGCGCCGTCCTCGAAGTTGCTCGGTGCGAGAGCAGCACATGCTCCGAGACCCGCGGTGCCCGTGCCGGAGCATCCTCCGCATGCATTGAAGTTGGGAACGCAGCCTGGCGAGCGGTAGATGATGGCAGATGCCAAAACTGCGTAGTATCAAGCAGAACTCTTCCAAGCCTCCGCAGCCGCAGCAGCCGGCGTTACAACCACAGCCGCAGCCGCAGCCAGTGCAACCACTGCAACCTCCACAGCCACAGCAACTGCTCGGCATGTTGCAGTTGCCAGCCTCAGATGTGGTGTCTTGATGGTTCACCCAAGTCAACATCACTCCCCGGGACCCGCAGTGGCAAGCCAGCATTGCAGCATTGCCCCCCTACGACAAGCTCTTGACCCTGAACGAACTGGAGCTATGATCTCTGCGGCCGCGGGGCGCTTCCTGGGTTGCAAGCGTTGCAGGCATTCCCGCTACTGCAGCCACATCCGCCGCAGTTGCCGGCATTGCAGCTGTTCCCGCTCATCTGCAGGCTTCCGCAGTTGCCGCCACAACCTCCCATGCACTGCCCGCAGCCGCCACAACCTCCACAGGCGCCTCCACATCCACAGCCCCCACAGCCACCTCCGCAACCCCCGCAACCTCCACACCCGCAGCCTCCGCAGAGCCCACCACAGCCGCAACCTCCGCAAGCACAGCCCATCTTCTGAGCATCACCGCAACCACCGCAAGGACAGCCACAGGCGCCTGCAGGGAAACCCCCCTTGCCCATGAGAAAGTTGGGATTGCAGCCTCCGATCATCGCAGCGGCATCTTGGAGTGCATTAAGGTTGCCAGTCATCTTCTGTGACAACGCCGTGTCTTGTGAAGGGAGGTCAGGCATAGCCATGCCAGGATTGGGAATGCTTGGCTCGTTAGGCGCACTTCTCTTGCCTCCCTTCTTACCCTTGCCACCCTTTCCTGCGCCTTTTTCCTGAGGGGGCTTTGGTGCACCTGTGCCGCCAGTGACCTGGTGCGCCTTCATCCGCCCGCTTCTGTTGTCAACCGCCTCGCTGTACTGCACATGATCCCCCTCATTCAGCAGGGTGTCGATCACATCGTTGCCTTATCGGAGAAGCTTTAAGATTGAAGATGCGGAACGCCAAACAAGCAGTTCTCCACAGACTTCTCAAGGCTCAAACAGCACCATGGAAGATAAGCCACGATGGACGAAGAGGTCATTGCCACCATCATCCTGCTTGATGAACCCGAAACCTTTCTCATCGTGGAAGAACCTCAGCAGTCTGCCGATGAGACACGATTCCACCGAGAACACACGGTCTTCACTGCATGTTAAGCAGAGACGAGGCACTTGACAACGCCGGACTTGATGCCGTCTGGCAAGCCTGCACAACCACCCGGCATGGGTGCGCCTGCTTTTCCTGTCAAGTGATGAAATCCAAAAGCGATTGCCCTGCAGCCGCGCTTAGAGCACTGACTAAGTTACGCCATGCAGAGGAAGCCTGCGCCAAGGCCGCAGCCCCCACCTCAGCCGGGATGAGTGCTGTACGTACACACATAATCGTGCACGTGTGTTGTCTTGTATAAGTAGATGGGTAGTTCTCTACATTAGGTCCCTTTTTAGGTCCTTGTTGTACGGGTGCAGTACTAATATTGGGGACCCCAAAACGAACCCTAATTTAGAGAACTACCCAGATAGTCTGAGGCAGCCGCCTAGCATCAAGCCGCATGGAGCCGCACAGCCGCCAAGGCCACAGCCGCAGCCACCGGGAACCGGTCCGGCAACGAGGCCTCCGTTCAGAGCTCCTGAGAAGAGAGGTTTTGGGGATTTTTTGGAGGGGTTTCGAGGGTTTGGGGTTTTGGGGCTTTCAGGGTTTGCAGAGTCCATCTTGGAGGGTTTTGGGGTGAAGAGGCGCGACAAAAACCCAAAGGCTGTCCTGGAAGCTGTTTCGCACCTCCGGAGAAGGCTTATACACTCGTGCCAGTGACGAAAGAAACTCAATGGTCGACTCCAAAAATCTCTTCGACACAGCGGCCTCCTCCCTTGCCCTTGTCGCCTCGCTTGCCCTTTCCACCCTTGCCACCTGCCACAAAAGAGAACAAACCGACGCCACCAAAAAATTTGGCCTCTGTGCTTGCGTTACATCCCTGTCGAAAAAGCCTTTTTCTCCGTCTCCGGGATCTCCTTTGCCACCTGCAAAGCCAGAGAGCCCAATACCCCTTGATTAAGGAATATACCTTAAATTATAGGGGCCGTAACATTATGGTTTAAGGTATATTCCTTAATTAAGGGGTCTTGGGGACCAGGGCTTAGGGTTTTCGCTTGAAGCCGAGGATGCCTGGTGCAGGTCCAGATCCTCCTGCGACGCAGATGGCCTTGGGCTTGCCCGTGCGCTCGTTCAAGCCTTCGTCGAAAGTGACCTGCCGCTGACTCTGTGGCTACGGGCTCCTTAGGCCCAGAATCAGAAAGCCTTTGAGGTTGATATTACTTCAACACAAAGGCCAGGGCAAGCGGGCAAAACCATACCCGCCTTGTCTCCAGCCTGTAGTGTTCCACCAATGACATCCGTGCGCAGAACAAAGAGGTCCTGGCAAGCAGTCTGAAGATACTTCCGCAACAAAACATGCAGCGAATGCTGGCACTTGCAGCGATGGCAGCAGGTCCGTGCTGGTTCCAGTGGGAACGATGAATCCGAAGCCCTGCACACACACTTGTGTGTGTGTGTGTGGGCGCGTCGGGAAGTCGTGACGCATACTCTCTGTTGCACGTAGGGCCTTTGCAGTGTCATACTTCTTCACAACACCGGTCAAGGCCATGATGGTCAAAATCACAAGATCGCAGAGCCTTCCTTACAAGTGCCGACATGTTACCGCGCATGGCGCGCATTCCAAAATGAGACTCAGCTCGTACCCACAGGTCAGCAGCGGATAGCAGCGGCAACGAAAGACTTGGGCGAGTACAAAAACAGTGTCCGATAAAATCTTGATGGCCTTAGGTTTCGAGATGGGCAGCAACGCAAACTCTTCGAAACTCCGAGTCCAAGACCGTCTTCGAAAAAAGGAGGCAAGCTTGCTTCAAGGCTCCCGGGTCGGTTGGAGTCAGGTATTGTAGAGTTGAGTGCAGGCGCTGAGTGGCGCTATCGGAATAGGTCGCCTGCTGGAGACTGGATTGGAGCTCAAAAACATGATGAAAGCAAGCAACAGCAACACTTTGTGACACTTCGAGCCATAAGACCCGGGACAGGCAAACTTGCGATGATCCCCTGGCACACTCGAAGTTGGCATGACCCCTCGGAGTGCAGCTACTCGCAGCGGTCGAAGGGGCGAAGGACATCAGCCGCTGATACTATACTATACTATACCATACCATACCATACCACACCATACCATGCTATACAATACTGTACTAGTGCTATACCATACTATACTATACTATACTATACTATACTATACTATACTGATACTATGCTATACCAATACTATGCTATACTAATACTATGCTATGCTATACTAAACTATATTATACTAATACTATGCTATACTATACTATACTATACTAATACTATGTTATATACTATGCTAGACTGTCTCAGGTTGCTTTTTGAAATCGATTGGGCGCCCAGAGTCGAGTTGGGAACTGCCGCCTCACTGGCAGACCGATGCCGTGGGCCGTTGGGGGGTGAAAAGGGCACGCTGCTACCGCGCTAACCTGGGAGGTTCATGGGTAGTTCTAAAGTGGGGCTATAAGTAAGGTAACTGTAGTTATAACCCATATTAGGGGACTTATAGCCATACTTATAACTGTCCATGAACCTCCAAGTACACTGCTACACGTACATGAGCCCACAGTGAGCTCAGCTGCGTGGCCTGTGGTGACAACTGACCAGTGTGAGGTATTCCAGCCACGAAGACAGCAGAGCAAAAGGGATGGTAAGCGCTGCGCTAGGCTGGATACCCACCCTGAGCGCCAGCATCCAGCCAAGCCTCACCCAAGTGCTTCGATGGCATGCTTTGCTGTACGCAAAGTATACATACATACCTACATACATTCATTCATACACACATGCATGCATACATGCATGCATACCTCATATCTACATGCCTACATGACTACATGCCTACATGACTACATGCCTACATAGCTGCCCGCCTGCACACCTTACATACCTGCATACCTGTATGCCTACATATCTACATACATGCAAGCACGCATGCACACATATGCATAATTGCACATGTATGCACATAACTGTACTTGTCATGCCCTATTCACTGGAGGCTTCCTGAGGTCAAGGCTGCCCACTCTGCTGAAATAGTCAGGGCAGGCTCCTTCCCAGCTGAAGAAGTGTACTGGAACCTGCGCATTTCAGTGGCTCGCGCTTGATTTAGGTCTTGGGGTAAAGCGCTGCTCATTCCTCGCTGCCGCCTCTTCTTGTCTGGCGTCCAGATGTCAAGGTTCCAGTTGTCGTTTTGGATTGACCTGGGTGCTGAATCAAGCAGGCTTCACACAGTTCCCCAGCGGCTGACATGATGCCGCCGTTCAAAGGGCTCATGAGTCTTGCTGGGGACTTGGCCACTTTCTCATGATGCCAGTGTTGTCCTCAGCGCTGGCTCAGGTGTCATGGCTGGCAGGTTTGGCAATCCGAAAACAATGATGATGTCAGAGTTGCTGCTGTGCAAAGTCCGTTCAAAACAACCGTCTTGCAGTCAGGGCACCACTTCGTATGCGTCTGCCACCACCACCTGAAAGGTGTCTGCTTCTAAGGCATGTGACTGAGCTGTCTCAGCTTCTGATGGCCACGAATGTTCAAAGAGGTCAAGATGCCCTACTGGCCGCGGTGACCATCTTCCTGCCTACTTGGAAGTTCATGGGTAGTTATAAGTGGGGTTATAAGTAAGGTAACTATAGTTACAACTCATATTAGGGGACTTATAACCATACTTATAACTACCCATGAACCTCCAAGCAAAGTCGCCTGGTCACCTTCGATTGCCCTCCTGCATTGACTTTTGCGGCTTGCCCGAGTCCCAGAAAGTCAGGCGCAATTGCTCGGATTCGGTAGAGAAATACCTATTCCCCAGACAGTGTGGCAACACTATGGTGTTCTTGCGTTGATAAGATGAGGAGAACTGGCTAGCACGCGCGCGCGGCACGCACCACAAAGCTTCCCGATGCGCGGCTCCCGCCGTGGTGCGGTGCAGAGTTTGCAGTTTTTTGCACTCGCTTCCCATCGTGTAC
Organism: Symbiodinium necroappetens; assembly: GCA_905231915.1. NCBI lineage: Eukaryota > Dinophyceae > Suessiales > Symbiodiniaceae > Symbiodinium > Symbiodinium necroappetens. The sequence continues at coordinate 23,999 of CAJNJA010030642.1, forward strand.
AGAGTTGTTGCCATCTACCGTCGGAACCAGTGTAAATTGAAAACTAGTTGAGCCACTTTTCCCTAACCGCCACAGTTTTTGGATCTGGGGTCTCCTTCGGAATCGCGCCGCCAGTTAAGGGGAAGTCCTCATTCCGGTCCGTACCTGAGGGAAAGCATTTCGGCCGTCAGGTCCTGGCAGTGCTGGTGGTCGTCGAGCTTGTCATTGCGGTCGTTGTGGTCATTGTGGTGCTCTTTCACTGTTTGGGGATCTACGTTGGCAGAATGGCATTACTCATGGCATGAGCGCAGTTGGCACGGCTTGATCAGGGCTTGCTGCTAAGACTATGTAGCCACATGGTGTCTTGCAACAAAGCTAAGGTCCATTTTCGGTGTACGACAACAATAGCTGCTGATGACGCAGATGTGTCTGCTGTGCTCGGGTATGTGTGTATATATATATATATACATACATACATACATACATACATACATACATACATACATACATACATACATTGTTACATACATACATACGCCGATCTACACATTCTCGCATGTTTCGCGAATGATGTGCGGGTGGGAGACGCAGAGCAGCTTGCTGCCGTAGCTCGCCTCCGTCTGCTTGGCCACTTCCAGCACAGCAGCTCGGAACCCCTTCGCTGCCGGGGCAGCCTCAGAGAACCTGGCAGCACACGGCCTGCATACTAAACTAGCTCCGAAACTTGTCACTCGCGACTGTTCTTTGTACTTAACAGGATACAGACGTGACGATTTGCAGAAAAAACGCTCGCATGCATTAACATGCTGGTGATTGTTGTTGCTTCTTTGTTTGCGCGCTCTGCCTCGTTCGCACCTTAAGCTACCGACTCCTTCTGCTTGGTTCTACCGGTTTGGTTTGAGCGCACAAAGTGGTGCAGCAGCCTGTTTTGCTGCGCATTCTTGGGTGGCGATTCACTTACATTCTTGTATTGAAATGTCGCTGTCCGACCTTACTTGCAGATTTACTGACTGACTTACCTACTTGCTCACTCAATCACTCACTCATTCACTATTTCATTCAATCACTTACTTGCGCACTGTATCTGCATACATACTTACCGGCTTTCTAGTTTACTTACTTGCTTACATACCTAAGATACCTACCTGCTTACTTGTTTGCTTTTTGGGTACATGTGCAGATCCGTAAATCTCTGCATACCTGCATACGCAAAGTACGTGTGTATGTACTTTGCACGTATATATATATATACATATATATATATGTAAACATATATACTGAGAGAGATAACGTATACGTATTGTGTACATACATCTTGTGGGAAGGATCATGCAATACACTCGCGCACACACACACACACACACTCTTGGAACGACCCTCGATATAGCCGAGCCATGACATGGATTAGAAAGCTAGTTATATCTTTTCGAATTTCCTCAATCTCTTCACCTGCTCTGCAATCTTATCATGGTTGTCCTTATCCTCTTCATTTCTATAGACTCATACGAAACAACAGAATTTAAGGGTGCATCTTCGGGCAGCGGCGATTGTCGCAGGTATGTGAGCTAGGCAGCTAGGCGTCCCCAGCGAATGTCAGTGATCTGCAACAGTCTCTTCGTTGGACTGCCACTGCTACAGATCATGCAATCTACAGCTACAGTTCTAAACCCTTGGCAACAGGCTTCACACACACGCACACACATGCACGCAACTCAAGATGCCGCGGGCTCCACAATATGCAAACGACGATTTTTCTGCACGCCCCATCAGCTCAAATCTGCATGCAGCTCAAGCTCAAGCCCGGCCGAGCTTGGGAAACAGCGAGGTCTATTCGGTTTAGGGCTTAAAGTTAAGGGCTTAGGGGCCATGTAGGATTTAAGGGTTAAGGTGCGTAAGCTGGGGCTGATTTACCTGTTCGTCCACACTTTCCCGATTCAGCCACGCCAAACTTGAAACCCGATCTCACCGCACTCGGCACCTCAGGAAAGGACGACTTGAATCCAGATCATCCTGTTGATGATATAAATCCTGCATTACCTTAAGGACCTTAAACTATGGGAATTATTGTATATTCCTTGTTACGGGGTAATGCAGGATTTATATCATCAACCGTACGTCCTGTGCATCTGCAGGGCGAGTCTAAGCCCTGCACCCGAGTTGCCTCCCCCGCGGCTTCGCTTGCGCCGCTTGTGCCACTCGAGTCTCCTGTGTGCACGGCCTCGGAGGCATGGCAAAAAACTGCCAGACTTCTCTCTCCCTGTTAAATATCTTTGGTGCTCCAACAGAAACCTTCCTCATGTCCATCAACGCTTTAGAGAAAACAAGCTAGGTAGTACGGACTTGACTGGCCTTCCGGCAAATCTTGGTGCTCGATAGGACTCTATCACTTGCTGCCGCCTCTCTTTGGATTTAGAGGGGCAGTGACTTCGCCGGCTCAGCTTTTCGTCGGATCTATACTGCTGCTGACCCCAATTAAGGTCAGCGCATGACTTGCTGGGAGGCCCACGAGGAAGCAGAAGCTGCCTAGCAGGGCTTGAGAATCCATTGTTAGACCCGGCTCAGATCGCTATAATATGTGATAACATGCGTTAGTACGCTATAATGTATTAAAGTATGCTATCATATTATGCTCTAGGACACTGGTATATACGGTTATATGCTCTATATATATATATATATATTTATTTATTTATTTATTATATTTATATTTATATATATTTTTGTTTATTTATTTATCTATTTATATATATATGTGTATATGTATATATAAACTCCGAAATCTAAAGCACACGATGCTAGATCATCAGAGTCATCAGCGCCTGCGAGCCGCCAAGCGCCTTGGCCGGCGAGGCCTCTCCCCGAGGCTCCCTGGCCTCGGAAGCCCATGGGTTTTAGGGTTTAGGGTCTATAGGGTCTAGGGTCTGTGGGGTTTAGGGCTTTAGGGTTTTAGGGGTTTAGGGCTTAGGGGTTTAGGGGTTTAGGGTTTTAGGGGTTAGGGTCTACAGGGTTTAGGGTTTAGGGTCTAAGGCTTTAGGGGTTTAGGGTTTAGGGTCTATAGGGTTCAGGGTCTATAGGGTTTAGGGTTTAGGGTCATGGCAAGGCTGCAAAGCCAATCAGAAAACCGAGCTCCAGCTGAAGACAGAGTAGTATCTTATAGTCTTATAGCATGTTGGTAGTATCTTCCCGTCCCTTTGTAGTGTCTTATGCTATCTTGTATTATCTTCGCGCATACTATAGTTTACTAGTGTTTACTATATACTATAGCGAATATGAATACATCGTAGTATATTGTCGTAGATTAACGCGATTAACGTATATTGTATTGTCTTGTAATATAAGATGCCACTTCAAGGCTTTCGCCCGGAGCGGACGTGGCGCATCCGCAATGGCCATGGCCTCGGCACTCCGTGGCGCAAGCTTCTCAGACCTTCATAGGCTTGGTCATCTTACAGCCAGCCCGGCCTGCTGCAATGGTACCAGAAGCCTCTTGTCGTTGCTGGAACGGCACCTACGTATCCAATGAACAACTATGCAAAGCGCTCGGAGCTGCACAAGCTCAGCCCAGGCGCAGCTTCAGGCTTCGTAGAATCGCCTTGTCGTGGGCTAGGTCATGACCGGGGTCATCGCCCACATCATTCAGTCTCTTCAGTCCAGACCCTCTGGCATGCCTGCTCCAGGTACAGGTAGACATCTTGGTTTGGAATCTCGGTCCCGTGGTGGAGCTCCAGTCCTAAGCCACTCTCGTGTCACTACGGCACTAAGGCACGAGAGATCGACTGCAGAGCACGCGGCCCTCCAAGGAGACCTTCACACCACCTGAGAGTTCTCTAATGACTCGAGAGACGTGGCAAACAGCCGGTGAACTCAACTGCAGTCCCCGGCATGCGGCGGTCTCATCTTGCCAGTCCCTCAGGCTGGGTGCGAAGTCTTCACCCGAAGGCCTGGAGCTGCGGGGACCCGGTGGGGACCCGGTGGGGACAGAGGGTCCTTTCCATACCGCTGAGGTCGCCGCAACGACTCCGCCCCGACCACGTGATCCTGCCGCGGAAGCACATAAGCTCACAGCTGCACCTAGTTCCCTGTCTTGTTAGCCGAGAGGACTTGGCGCCAGGTTGCAGAGGTATGGTCCTTTGAAGGGAATCACAGACTATCAAGATCCAAGAAGGTACTATCAGCTTCATCTTGACGTTCGGCTTGCGTGGCTTGTCCCCTTTGCTCTACTGTCTTGTTCTCGGGGCCTCTTGTTCCGAAGGTGATGGGCAAGCAGCTCAGGCGTCGCTTCTCACTGCGGGCCGGACAGAGATCGAGATCGGCCAAGCGGCAAAGACAGTCGAAGGGCAAAAAGCATCACTGGTCTATCTGAGATTGTGGAAGCTGGAGACTGGTTTGCGCAGGAGGGCTGCATTCATTAAATCCAGGCGGCTGCGTACAGCATGTCGGTCTCTGATCACCGGGATGTGAAGGGAATGAAACGTGCCCTCAGAATGACAGACTTTCCTTCTTGAAAGACTCTCCATGTGTAGCAAAGACGAGACCGTCAACCGATGCCATCAGGGTTTGTCACAGCTCCTGTAGTGAGGCGCGGTGCAGCACCACGACTGCCACCGCGTCTTCGATCCAGACGCTCCTATGCAATCGGCCAGAAAGTCGCTCAATGTCGCAGAGATAATCATGCTTTGCTCTCAATCTAGGGGTTCTTGTTCGGGTTTCCTTATTAGGATCCATTAAGGATCTTAAGGCCGCGTTACAAGTGGGGGTCCATGGTTGGTTCCTCCATGTCTACACCCTAACAAGAGAGCCCTTATAAAAGCCCCAAGACCTCCCGGAGTGTCCTGCGGCCCATGAGCTTTGCATGTGCTTGCGCAAGGCGGACAAGGCCTCGAGACAGGGAGGGAGTTTTGAGATCCTGAGTTGCTTTAGGTTACGTGATGTTGTGTGGGGCTTGGGGGGAAGTGCCGAGGCTTTGCCATGAGAGCCCTGCGATCGAGGTGCTCTCAAGTGTGCGCGCGGTGACGCCGCCACCGCCGCCACCAGAGTTCAGGGACGTCGACCGAAGCTTCTGGAAATACCTGGTTCAGGATTAGGATCTAATGGACTGGTCACTCCCGGGTCAGATGAGAGATTGGTAGCTGCTGTGAGATGCGTATGAGCTTCTCAACTGTCAACTCCTACCCTGGCAGTCTGCAGGGCACGTCTCCAGCAAGAGCGCTGCCCCTGGCTCATCGTCCTAGCGGAATGCTGAAGCCGGTGGCGTATATGCAAGATCACATCAGGAATGTCATGGAATGTCGGAGAGTCCTCGTCAAGCAGCTTGTCTTTTGCCCACATCAGGTACTCGCGCAGCCTGTCACGCTGTCACACTCTGCAAACTCAAACGAACGGAGATCTGCAACCCCCGACGAGCCTTCCGTGGTCCCAAACCGGAGGCTTCTCCACGGAGCTCTGGCCCTCAGCTTCATGGGACCCTAAACCTTAAACCCCTAAACCCTAAACCCTAAACCGTTCCGTAGAGAAAGCGTCGAAGCTCTTAGAATCTGCATCTCATCGAACGGAGGCCGAGGCCGGCGCTGTGCTTTCAAGGATAAACTCGGCCTTGTCGCTCTCCGTGGCACCACCCTCCGTAAGCGGCCGAATTCCACTATACTATGTTATACTATATTATACTATATTATACTATATTATACCATGTCACTATATTATACTATATTATACCATGTCACTAAATTATACTACATTAGATTATACTATATTATACCATATTATACTGTAGTATATTATATTATATTATATTGTATTATATTATAATAAATTATATCATATTGTATTATTATATTTAAAGTATTCTATTATATTATGTTATACTATACATATTGTATTATATTATACATATTGTATTATATTATATTATATTATATTATATTATATTATATTATATTATATTATATTATATTATATTATAGTATATTATAATATAATATATTATATTGTATTATATTATATTGTATTATCTTATATTATATATTATATTATCCGGATCTCCGTCGATTGACACGATGTACGGCAGAGACATACCTGGCAGTATGGGCCGAATGCATGAGCAGGCCGCGCGGCTTTCCGGCCTTCCCGCCCTCTGCAAACCTTGGCAGGTGCGTTTCAGTCTCGTCTCATAAGACCAGCAGCGGCGGTATGAGCAACAGAAGCGGCATCCGAAGAGTCTATAGGTGGGAGACAGCAGCTGCAAGACCGCTCTCCACGTCCATGCCAGACAAAGGAATCAAAACGAAGTCTGACCAAGGGAGCCACACGACGACCAGATCGAAGCGGCTGAGCAATGGCGGCGGCAGGCCGGAGTTCACCGCCAAAGAGGACTTAGCAGTTTAGGGTTTAGGGTTTAGGGACTTAGCAATGGCAATTTTAAGCGGCAAAGCGAACTCTCGGAGGGCCGACAAAACATCCGCAGGTGCTTGTCTTGCCAGCTTTTTTCCGGTCCCGATGGGGCATCCTCAGCACTGGAACCTGGATTGTGGACATCCTTATTATATATTAGTATTAGTATTATATTATTAGTATTATTATTACTGTTATTAGTATTAGTCGTAGTAATAGTAGTAGTAGTAGTAGTAGCAGTAGTAGCAGCAGTAGCAGTAGCAGTAGTAGTAGCAGCAGCAGAAGCAGCAGCAGCAGCAGCAGCAGTAGTAGTCGTAGTAGTAGCAGTAGCAG
>CAJNJA010030653.1:209-28314 GCA_905231915.1 Symbiodinium necroappetens
ACCCCTAAACCTTCAAAACCCTAAACCCTAAGCCCAAAGCCAGGCTTACATCATGGACTTCTTGCGCTCCGAGGAGGAGCTCAGTCGGGTTCTGTCTCTGCAGCGAGTTATGACTTCCGCCGGGGCGCTGGCTGGTGACTTGTGCTTTGAAGTTCGGCTCTGAGGCTCTAGGGTTTGTAGGGGTTGTAGGGTGTAGGGCTTTAGGGCCCTCGAGGGTTTTCAAGAGCTTCCAGGGTTGATAGAGGCTTCTGGCTTTTGTAGGGTTTGAGGTTTCCGGGCTTTATAGAGTTTGTATGAGTTTAGACAGGGTTTATCGTGCTCATCAGGTGCATGGGGTTGTGACGTCGCAGGCTGCATGAATTATACGGTTTATAGCGCCGAAAGTGTTTACAGGGTTTAGGGTTTAGGGGATTAGGGTTTGGGGGTTTAGGGTTTGGGGGTTTAGGAGGAATGGTTTGAGGTTCCAAGGCTTGTTTGGGTGGTTTCGTGCTGAGCTGCGGTTTACGCAATCAGCTTGCGTCTCTTGCGGCCCGTCCTTTCTCGAGGGATAGGGTGTGGATAGGGTGTTATGGGTTTTCAGATTCCAGGGTGTGGGGTTTGGCGGTGAAGGGTTGGGTTAAGGCTTGGCTTTAGGCTTCAGAGATATGCAGCGTGTAGGTATGTGTAGCTGTTTGAGGCAAGCTTTGTGCTTGTTGGCTTATTCACTGTTGTAGGATGTTTTCCCTAAGCTGTAAAACCCTCGAAGACTCGAACGACCCTCGCAAAGCCATGTTGGAAACTTGTCAATGAGTCAAGCCACTTGACGGAAGGTACCTCTTGTGCTTCCTGGGAAGCCCCTGGCAAATGATCTGATATAGTCTAGTCTGGTCTACTCTGTGCTAACCTAATCTCATCTGTAGATACATATATACACAAATATATATATATATATACATACACACGCAGAAGGGTATAGTAGAGCATAGTAGAGTATAGTATAGCATACTACAGGACCGTATCGCATAGTATCGCATAGTATAGTATAGTATAGTATAGTATAGTATAGTAAAGTAAAGTAAAGTGTAGCATATCAGAATGAACTAATCTGCCCTTGAATCTGAAGCCCGGCTTAAGCTCTGAACCCCAAAAAAAGCCTTAAGTTTCTCAAGCCCAACGAGCTGAACTGTACCAGGTGCCACCTTCATGATTGCTTTATTTTTTGTGGTATACCTACTTTGTTGTGTGTGTATGTATACGACATTCATTGTGTTCCATTCCATTTTGGGTGAAAAAAAACTGATCGCAGCACACCCAGCAGACCATTGCCAAGTAAGGTCCCCTGGTGGCTCGCACCTTTGACAAGCTGCATTTCAAGACGCTTTGTCTAGGTGGGGGTTCAGGGTTTAGAGTTTATGGCTTTAGGGCTTAGGGCTGCTATCTGAAACGGTTTTAAAAGGATTTGGTGTTAGCGCGTGTCATGGGGTTCGTTTAATCAGGGATACCTTATTGTCAGGGGTCCATATGATAAAGATGCTACGTAGTAAAGTCCATGGCGGCACGGATTTGTCTCTAGGGGTGCTTCTGCACATCGAGGAAGGGGGCGTACCCCAACCCCCAATACCCTTGACTCAACCCGTCATCTCCTCGGGAGTGCGAGCCTGAAGTATAGTACAAAACTTCTTGAAGAGGATTTTGATTCCAGATGCCTAGACACTGAATCCTGAAGACCTGAGCCACTTAGGGCTTAGGGCTCCGCACACCTGATTCGGGCCTGCCTTGCTCTATACTCTAGGACATTTTCAGGTGGGTAGTTACCGTTATAGGAGCCTTATAAAAGCCTTATAGAAGCCCTATATATACCCTAAGCTCCCCACCTGTACTTTCCTTTAACTAAATGCTTTCGGAGGTGTGGTCTGCGTGAATGTGCTGAATCTGCTCATCGGCTCGCTGCTCTGGGAGGATGCAGCTAAGGCAGAGGGCAGAGACAGGAAGAAGCCCATCCAGGTGAGCTGATTCTTTGTCGGGGCTGGAGTCTTTTTGGGACTTTTGGCGCTCAAAAGGGGCTTCTGGGTTTTAGGGGCTTTCGGGTTCAGGGGTTTTGGGGGCTGAGGGGTCTGGGTTTAAGGTCAAGTTTTCGGGTTTGAGGTGAGCAGGAATATTAACATATTATATTCTACTGTATTATATTATATTATACTATACTATATTATGTTATACTATATTTAAAGTTTTCAAAGTATAGTTGGCAACGACTGGTCCGAGGTTCTGGAGCTAAAGATTTGCGGATCTGAGGTTCACATATGGGCAGCTCTCTGCATGAGGGTCCTTGTTTTTGGGGTATTATACTGGGGACCTAAAAAATGTGACACTAATTCTCTACATGAGGGTCCTTGTTTTTAAGGTATTATACTGGGGACCTAAAAAATGTGACACTAATTTAGAGAACTACCCCATACATGAGACTCATGGTACCCAAAATCCTTGGCCGCGAACTCCAAGGCCCAACTCAATGACGCCTACAACCCTTGTCCCTAAACCCTACCTGAACGTGCCAGAACCCATAAAAATCCATAGGGTTTTTTTTATAGCGACCTACAAACATGTAGGGTATGGTCGTTTGGGAGTTTACGGTAGACAATACTCCCTCAAAGCCCTACTCTAATCAACCTTCTCCCTCGCCCCCCACAGGTCGAGCAAGACGAAGACAATGATGCAGTGGAAAAGTCTATAAGTGCCTGGCTTCTTGTTAAGGCTTTTCGGTGCAGGGTTTAGGGTTAGTGTCCTAGGTAGTATTAGGGGGACCCCTTGAAGGGGACCCTTCTGAACCGTACTTGTGGCTCTCGTAAAGGGGACCTTATTGAGAGGGTCTTTCTCCCCAAGGGTCCCCCTAATCCCAACTCCCATAGTGAAAATGGGTTCCCAGACCCTCCTTCGGCCCTTAGACAGCAGTAAGTATGCGTTATTTTTTTGTTCAGCCCCGACTTATGGGAATTTAGGGTTTTAACCGAGAGTGCACGGTCTAGGTATGTAGAGCAAGCATATGCGACCCTCGTAAGTATTGTCTGATAGGTGACTTCAGTTTCTTGCAGCCTGCATTGTAGTAGCTTTTCTGGTTTTCGCAATTTTGTTGTATGGAGTCCTGATCATTTCGCCAACCCAAAGGGCGAGCTACAATGGAGACTATAGGTAGGTTCATTGAAGAGAAGCGAGGTGAGCAGCTGAAGGCGATGTTTGCGAATCAAGCTGCTTGCGGCAACTGGCCTTCGAAAGAAGACTCCAGACCTAAACCCTAAGCCCTAAGCCCTAAACCGTGTAGGGTGGGGTTTGGGGACTGGGCTGTAAGTTCGGTCTCACTGTGTTGCTAAGGGCTCTCAGATCCGGCTGTAGGCTTTGCTTTAGTGAAGTAAGCATCTGGTTTTTGGTTCAGGTTCCTAGACTTGAACTGAAAGCATTTGAAATGAAACTAGGGTGTTGAGGTTGTTTTTGGTAGCGTGCTTTAGCGAGTGGGTCTCGCGCTAGGCTATCTTCGAGAGTTCAGGGATCATTGGTGCTTTGGGGCTTAGGGCTTAGGGGTGATCACAGGTTGCTGAAGCAGCAGGTATTAGCTTACAGGCTTGCCTGGGTCCTGGATAACCTATCCTTTTAAGGACCCCACACATATATAAGGACATCATAGCAGTAAGGCAGGGTTTTTATAGGGTCCAGGTAGGGCTTAGATCGTGAAAGGCCGGGTTCCTGGGGTGCCTATGACCCCTATGAGCCATCATGTGTTTCAGGGACCGGAACACTTCTGGGTCCTGGTTGGCTACAATTTTACATTCTTGATATAGTAAAACCCAATAAAAAAAGGATTAAACATGATCATTTTTCATATAGCCCTAACAGGGAACCAGACTTGCTGGTATCAGTCATTCTGGGTTCCTAGAGCCAATAGGTTACATCCGTCTGTAGCCCCTTAAACCCTAAACCCTAAGCCCCCTAAACCCAAAACTCCTGAACCCCTAAACCCCTGAACCCTTAAACCCTACACCCCCCAAGACCAAAACCCTAAACCCCTAAACCTAAAACTCCGAAAGCCCCTTGTTTAGCTCAAAGCCTCGAATCCATGAGCAATATGGGGGGGTTTCTGAAAATGGGGGACCCTAATATAGTACCCTGAATGATTAGGCTTATGGGGTTTAGAGTTTAGGGATTAAGGGTTTGGGTTTAGGCTCTAGTATGATGGTTTCCGAAAATAGGGGACCCTAACATGGTACCCTAAATAGTAGGGTCCTCAGTATAAGGACCCCAGAATAAGGTACCCCTAAACCCTATAAACCCTAAACCCCTAAACCCCTAAACCCCTAAACCCTAAACCCCTAGTTTCGGAAACTCTGCGAGAAGAGACCGAGGCCTGCTTCTGGTGTCCTTTGTCTACGCACTGGGCTTTGCCATTGGGGATGGCCCGGAGATGGTTTTCTTCAAGGACCGGTGTGGGGATGTAGGGGGCTTTAGGGTTTAGGTGATGGCTTTCTTTAAGGACTTTCGGAGGTTCTTGAAGAGGCAGAGGCTGTGGCACGGTTTTGGGGGGATTGTCCCAGAAGGAAGATTCTACTCCTGAGATGCAGCTTGACGAGAAGACGTTTTGGCTGAAGTCCTTATAACACTGGGCTTGCTCCTGTAAATCCCGAGCGCCGAAGCCCGAAACCCCAACCCAGAAAGCTGCAAAGAGTCGAGCCCCCAAACCTCCCCCCAAATCTCATAAAACCGCAAGAACTGTGGTAAACACCTGGAGTCCAAAACCATCTGAAACCCCACACCCTTCATGAAGCACCATGGACAAGTTCGTTGTCAAAACCCCCCATAAGCCCCCTTGTGAAACTCTTTGCAAGATGAACAAAGCGCAAAAGAGCTCGAAGACAGGACCGCTTCGGCTTTGGCAAGGAGCATGCTTGCGTCTTCTACCTGTTGACCAATGTGTCAACTTTGGTGCCTTGTCTGATTTATCTGGCGGCCCTACTCCAAAATTGTTCTAGGGTCCATTATATTTATTGCTTATAAGTATGACCCTAAACCCTAGACCCTATAATCTCTAGTGACTATAAGAGGTTTAAGTGAAGCCCGGAAAATGAGCGCATGGAATGAGGATGAGTAGTGCTAGTTAGGAGGATATCTTTTTCTACTGCTAGGTTAACCAGACCGCAACTATCCCTTTAAGCAATCCTGGTCGTTGATAGCCGGCAGCTGGGTTAGGGATTTTAGGGGGATTTCAGGATGGTTGCTTCTCGAGTTTTGGGGAGTCTAGATTCTAGATGTCCATCAGGGAGGCTTGTCGTGGGTATCGGTGAGTAAACTCAGGCATAAGCTTCTAAGATTCTGCAAGCGTCTCGAGCGCAACAAAAAACTGCAGCTTCCAGCCTTGAATAGCAATGCAACCCTACACTTAGATCCTCAACCGCAAGCCCTGAACCCAACAATGCCGAAACCCCTTAATCCGTAGAACCCTTGTAGTTTAAGGGTACAAGGCACCTAATGATTTCTAGGCTTACGCGCCCATCACGCCGAAGCAAGTCTAATTCCGAAGTTTCGCTGGTGGGCCCTTGATGAGCCCAGGTGTGTTCTCTTAGGTTAGGGTTTCGGGTTTAGGGTTTAGAGCCCAGGTGTGTTCTGCATGGGTCCCTGCCCTCTTGACGAATTTCGGCGCGCTGCCGCTTTGCATTGCCGGTGCCTGGCTTTGATTCTGCAACCCAACTTTGTTGTCTGTAAACATCGTTCTCTTTGTGTTGCAAAATCTTGTTATCAGAGGATTCCGAGAACAAAAGCCAGTCGTCCCGCAAGGGAACTCAAGTGGATTACTATAGGAGCCTAAATAATTACCAAAACTATTTTGGTACTTATAGTATAATATACCACCAAACCCTGTTTTACTTCTTAAGACTTCTACATTATCCACAGCATCTGCTCATGTGTCGACCCGAAGCCACACACACACACACACACACGCAATTCAAGGCATTGTTGCTGCAAGGGTTGCCATAAGGGTTACTGTACATAAGGGCACAGACAACCTCATGTAGGACTTAGTGTCAAGTCTAATGTACAAAGCCTACTTGCCCAAAGCCCTAAATACTACACCCCAACACCTACTTACCCCAGAGCGCATTAGAAACGTCTCTCATGAACCCTGCAGGAAACGCGCAAGCGACGGTGCAACTTGCTAAGGCCCCTAGGTAAGCAACCTTGCTTGAAATTGCCCTGGGATCCCTTTAGTGTAATTTCCAAAAGCATGCGTTTTTGGGGAGCCTCCCCCAACCCTGAACCCAAATCTCCTAAATGATCATAGTAACCCATATTATACTCTAAACCCTACACCCTAAACCAGAATATAGCAGCCCTTGCAGTACCCTAAACCCTAAACCCACGAGTGGCCCTGAGACTATCGATCAAAGACCCTACACCCGAAACCCTAAACCTCCCTTGTAGTCACCCTTGCGGTAGGCTTAGGGTTTAGGGTGTAGGTATAGGGTACCGGGTTTAGGGTATCGGGTTTAGGGTTTAGTGGCCCGAAAGCCCTCCCCCCTAAAATGCAGCAGCCCTAAACCCTAAGCCTGTCGCAGCCCTACGTCGGCCGTCGTCAGAGGAACGGTTGGAGGTTCCGTGGCGTCGCTGCTGCTTGTGTTCGGCCCGACCGCCCTCTGGGTGCCGTACCTTTGGCTTCGGGTTTGAGGCCTAAGGAGTTTAGGGCTTTGAGAGGTTGAGGGTGAGTTTCGGGCTTTGAGGGGTTGAGGTGTTAAGGTTTGAGGGGTAGTTGAGGGTTTTCAGGGTTTAGAATATAGGGGCCTAGATAATTACCAATACTATTTGGGGGTTCCTTAGTAGGAGTATAGTACAGCACACCCCAAAACCCTCTTCGAATTATTAAGGCCCCTACATTTGTTGTTTCGGGTTCTGCTCCTGGCCAGTTAAGGAACCCCTTAGGGGACTCTTTAGAGATAAATCCTAAACCCTAAAACCTAAACCCTAAACCCTAGGCCAGTTAAGGAACCCCTTAGGGGACTCTTTAGAGATAAACCCTAAACCCTAAAACCTAAACCCTAAACCATAGGCCAGTTAAGGAATCCCTTAGGGGACTCTTTAGAGATAAACCCTAAAACCTAAACCCTAAACCCTAGGCCAGTTAAGGAACCCCTTAGGGGACTCTTTAGAGATCTCTAGGGTTTGAGATTTGGGCGTCCGAGCTACGGCTTCGGAAGAGACGGATCCTCCAAGTATCCTTCAACACAGCTCTTATGGTCCCTGGCAGTGGGTGTTTAGGCTTTAGGGTGTTTAGGATTCTGGGTTGTAGGATTTTGGACTTTGGGTTTAGGGTTTAGGGTTTAGGCTATAATGAAGGGGTCTGGAAAGGTTAGGCTGCAGCCTATTCTGGCATCTAGGATGAGGTATCCTGCGCTACCAACAGTGGGCACATGTCTGGTTGCCAGACTTTCAGCACTGTCGTGAGAAGGTATGCTTTCGGCATTACCATGGTTGGCCTCTTCGGGACCATGATTGGCTTGGGCTTCATGCACTTGGTGAGGGACCCTTGGAACGGACTTACTAGAGCAGGTTTCATGCACCCAATGAGTCCAGCTTTCGGCAAAAGGCAAGCACAAGTCCCGGTTCGTTCAAACAAGGGGCTTAAGATTAGGCATTTGGGCTTAGGGAAAAGTAGTGGGATAGCTGAATAGTAACTCGCAAGACTAGTCTTTTGGTCCGTTTTTCCATTGACTCCAAGGGCTATTTACGAGTGCCTTAGAGTGAGGACTCTTTGTCGCGTGGAGGGCATAGGATTCAGGGCTTAGTTTCGAGCAAGACTTCCAGTTTTGGCTGGCGCAGTCTGCTTCGTCCCTGGCTCCAACCCTAAACCCTAAACCCTAAACAGGTCCGCGGCTCGGGTAGGGCTTAGGGTTTCGTGGTTTAGGCTCGGGCCCAAGCATTCGAAAGCCCTGTATTCAGAAGCCCTGCAACGCCTTGCAAGAACTCTCTGCCCTATAAGACCTTACTACCACCCTGGACCCTATCTATATAGATATATAATATATGTATATATACTACCATATAATATAATACTATATATATATATTGTATTATATTATATTATATTGTATTATATTATATTATATTATATTATATTATCTTATATTATATTATATTATTGCATAGTACAATATAAACTGAATGTAACATAGCACAATATAATATAATATATGATAAGATAAGATCATATAAGATAAGATAATATATTTTATCATCTTGTTTTATATTGCCCATAACATGTTATAGTTTATTATGTTACATTATATGTGTGTATATATATATATATATTTATGAACAAAGTCCTAAAGCATGTAAGCAGGGCGGCTAGGACTTTCGGCCAAGATGGGCCCCCTACAACCTGTCAAGAAGCTCCCGGAGCTGAAGGTGTTTTAGGATGAGAGATCTAGGGCAATGCCCCAAACCCTAAACCCTAAACCCTAAACCCCAAACCCTAAACCCAAACCCTAAACCCAAAACCCTAAACCCTAAACCCTAGGGTTGAAGTTTCGGCGCTTGTTGTTTGGCATCGGCTCACGGAAGGTTCCTCAAGTGATCTGCAGAGGAACTCGTTTGTCAAAGTATCTACTGCAGAGTTCTTGGTCCCAGAGGGGGTAGAAGATGATAGGACGGGATTGATCAATTGGCTGGCTGGCTAGGTTGGTTGTTGGTTTATTGGCTGGCTGGCTGGCTGGTTGGTTGCTTATTGGTTGGTTGGTTGATTGATTGGTTGCGTTGGTGGCTTTGCTGGTTGAGCGAATGGGTTTGTATGGGTTCCTCAGTTTCTGAATCTCTCAAATCCTCAGGGCGTGAGATATAGGCAAAGGCTTCATCCTAAACTCGAAACCCTAAATCCCAAAACCCCAAACCCCTAAACCCTAAACCCTAAGCCCCCAACCCCAAAAACCACCCTGAGACCTCACCTTTGTTGTGGCGGCATCTTCTTTTCCGGTTCACCCCGGATGTTTTGCAAGCCAATCCCTGGCCGCCTGGGTCGCTAATTTGTTGAACAAATGTTGGGGCTGTAGGGCTCAGGGTTTAGGGTTTAGGGTTTTATGTTGGGGCTTTAGGGCTCAGGGTTTGGGATTCAGGGTTTAATGTGGGGCTTGAGGGCTGAGTACCCTAAACCCTCCTCCCTAAACCCAAACCCCAAACCCTCAACCTAAACCCTAACCCTGAGGGTCCAAAGGACCCAATAATGAGGTACTTGGGTTACGGATAGTAGTTATCTAGGTTAATATTTGGGAGAGTATATGATTATTTAGGCACTTGGACCCTTAGGATAATCTGTGGAGCCAATCCAAGGAGTATTGCCCGGAGGATCTGATGGGTACTATGTTTGGTCTACAGAGTTCTCTGAATGGGGCCGCTGGTGCTTTGGCGCCGCCCTTTGGTGGTTGGCTGTACCGCCTGAATATTTTTCTGCCATTCCTGTGTACGTCTGCCTCCTGCGCTCTTACCGGCCTGCTAACTTGGTCAATCTTTGGGATCCTTTCTGTTTTTTTTTTTGTGGGTTGGGTGTCTGATAGTTTAGAACCAAGTCCCTAGAATGAAACCTTTTCCTTTCCTTTTTGCAGAGACCAAGGTTGTATGAGACCGCTATGCCAAAGTCGAAAAAGGAGGCCGTGACCAAGACTGAGATCGTTGAGGCCGATGGTCAATCCACTTGGGACCCTGAAACGTAAGCCGTTTAGGCTTCGGAGTTGAGGGTGGAAGGAAATGTTCCGCAAAGCTAGGCTTTGACAGCTCAACTCAAAAGTACGATGCAACATACTGTCGCCTGCGCGCTATTCCACTGCAAACCCCTACAGTAGAAGCCCAAAAGTTGGAAACCCAATAGCCTCAACCCTCAAAAGCAATGAAAAGGGAATCGCAGCACTAATTGTCCTTTATCCGGTTTCCAACTTTTGGGGATTTTACTATAAGGCCCTAAGCCCTAAGCCGAATTTCTGATCCCTTAAACCCCCGTCTGAGGCCGTGGTGCACCGGAAGGCAACGAAGATGACTCGAAACTCCACCTTCGGCAGGCCCATCTACCACGACACTGGGCCTTGAGGGGGGTTTAGGGTTCTGGAGTTTAGGGTTTTGCTGTTTAGCTGTTTAGGGTTCAGGTTTTGGGGCTAAGGGGTTTAGGGTTTAGGCTTTTGGGGTTTTGGGGTTTAGGGTTTAGGATTTTGGGGTTTGGGGTTTTGGGGTTTTGGGCTCCTTTGACGGATACTACAGAGGTTCCTTTAAAGGGATCTACCACGACGCTGGGCCTTACGGGGTTTTGGGATTTTTCCTTCGAGGCTTTCTGCAAGAGTCTATAAGACATAAGGCTTCAAGGGTTTAGGGCTGAGGGTTTTGGGGTCTAGGGTCTTGGGGTTTAGGGCTTAGGGTTTTGGGTTTGAGGTTTGGGGCTTCAAGGCTTCAGGGCTTCGGGTTTGATTGGGGGATTGGGGCTTAGGGGTTTGTCGAAACAGATGCTGGGCCTTTGGCACTGGTGTGTCTGGCAGTCGAGCGTTTAGAGAGCTCAGGGTTTAGGCTTCAGGGTTTTAGGATTCTGGCGCTTAGAACTTTAGGGTTTTAGGGTGGAGAGCTTTGGGTTTAGGGTGTGTGGCAGCAGGTTACGTCTTTGGTTTTGGTTCCAACAGGTTGATCAGGGAAGGGTCTTGGGATGAGGGTTTTAGGATTGGGTAAACCCTAAACCTAAACCCTACTTGGACCTGGACCCCGAACAACCTACCTTCTTGGGGTTCTTTACTATAGTTTCTTTATATATTTATACAAGTCCATAAAAAGGTAGGTTCTTTGGGGTTAAGGTAAACCCTGACTGGTTGTGCTAGGTAGGTTTTACAGTTTTTGCCTGCCAAAGCTTGAGGCTCTAGGTTCTTAGGCTTAGGCTTTAGTTGTTCCTTCGTCGGTTGGGCTTTGGCTTGGAGGTTGTGTATGGCATGTCGCATTTCTGTCTTTCAAGTTCTGTGTGCGTATAATGCTGGTTCCAAGCACTCCTTGAATCGTTAGTTTAAATTCTAACGATGTTAACCTGGCACAATGCTTAACAAGAATCTAGGACATTTTCAGGTGGGTAGTTGCCGTTATAGGAGCCTTATAGAAGGTCTATATACCTTATAGAAGCCTTATAGGAGCCCTATATACCCGAAGCTACCCACCTGTAGTTTCCTTGATAAAAAGAACGTAGCACTAGGTTTCGGGTTCGTGGACCTGCCAGAACAGCCCAGGACAAGAGTTTCATCATACAGGTCTGTACCAACGAGCTCAGCATCTCGCCGATAAAGACCAAACGCTTGCGACACACGGTGCCTATCCGTAGCTGCCGCTACCTACCATTATCAGAGTTTTACCCTATAACTGAAGGGGTCACAACCCCCCAAAAACCTAACACATCGTGCAGGGTATGGGGCTACAGGCCTTCGAATCGAGTGCAAGAGGGATAGCCGCTTGACATTTTCGCTTTCGATACTTGCACATAACGTACCCTTGGACCCGGAGACTACAGGCCCTTCGTCGTAGTGGTTAGGGTTTAGGGGTTTTGGCTTTAGGAGACTTTAAACATTTTATGTCAGAAATGCACCTTGAAGTATATAAATCACAAAAGGTATCCCTTATTCTAAGTCATAGGGTTGCCCAACCCCCACCCTAAGACTCCCCACCAAAGGCAAGCCCACTAGCGAAGTTCAATAAAACGTGGGTTTCGTGGGTTTCGTTGGTGAGCCTGGCGAGGACAATTGAGGGGCCTTCTGAGGAATTGATTGGGCGCTAGCGAGGGCCTATTGAGCAGTAGAGGGCTCTTATTGAAGGATTCCATGGCTTGTTTTCCGTGCCAAGCTAAACAGCAATAGGCTTCTATAGCGGTTTCTGCGCTCTATTGAGGTTCAGACGGCCTTCTTTGAAGCCTCACCGTTTGCAATAGAATGTTATTGAAGCCAGCCTGTTTCATCATAGATTTTAACGGGAGGGGGGCAGACACCCCCCACCCAAACTCAAAACCTTCAGCGAAGGCTGCTGAGAGGTAGATTCTTTGTGGGTGGTATTTCGGTGACCGGGGCTATCGAGGCTGAGGCGAATCGTGATTAGCATAGTCTACTGAAGCTTAAACGGGTGTGCATTGAGGCTACGGCTAAGGGATTTCCTGGGTCGAACCTCCCTTAACTGGCTGTGGCTTCAAAGTCCTTTCATTCCTCAAACCCCAAACGCTGATGAGCTTTATGTAACACCCGAAAGCCTGATTAAAAGCTGTATGTAAGGTGTGTTTGGAATGGGGATCGGAGATTCGGAGTTATTTAGGCTGCAGGGATTACGTGCGCTCACGGGTTTAATATGGGTGTAGATAAGAAATTTAGCATCATTATCATGCTGCTAGCATTATGTTCCTGTGTCGTGGTGATACCGGTCGTTCCCAGTACAGGGGGGTTGTAACCATTGCCAACTGAATGAATGCTGACTAAGGGAACGACGGAAACAAACAAACAAACAAGGATTGTTGACACACAGGCCATTTTTATGAAACTCATTGAGGCGACGACGGCTGCACGAGGTTTTGCTTTGCACACTGACCTCCGATCCTTCGGTGCACCGCTCGGTAGCAAACAATAAGTAGCACTCACACGTTAACAAAAAACCGCAACTAATAGGGCCTATTAGACACTCCACTCGAAAACACAAATTTGGCTTCGATAGGCCATTCTCGATAAACAAAATTAGCACTCGATGGGGAAAAAAGAATCCTCAAGAGAGACACAATAGGCCTCAGAGCTTCCAAGAGGCCCAATCGAAACGAAAATAGCACTCGCTCAGAAGTCCTCGATAGAATTATCGGCAGGCGCGACACATACGGCGTTTCAAACCCACCCAAGTAGCCTCAATTATGTGTGTGCTTTGATGGTGGGGGGGTATCTGACCACCTCCCGTTAGAATCCTATGATTTCAGGATTTGTTGAGGGAGCTCGTTGTAATTGGGTGTTAGTTTTGGCTGTTGAGCGGTATCTTGTGTGGGGTGGGGAACAGGGGAAGGTAGAAAGCCTTTCCGAATGGACGGCGAGTCCGAAGCCGATGCCACGGTAATGGGCGATGATGCGGAGACTGGGGAACCCGATGCCCCGGGAACGAGCGATGATTCGGAAGCTGGGAATCCGGATTCCCCAGAACTCCACACAAGATACAGCTCAATAGCCAAAATTAACACTCAAATGCAACGAACACCCTCAACAAATCCTGAAACTGGCTGGCTTCAATAACACTCTTTTGCAAGCGGTGAGGCTTCAAAGAAGGCCTCTTGAACTTCAATAGAGCGCAAAAGCCGCCATTGAAGCCGGTTGGTGTTTAGTTTGGCGCTCGCTGGCCATATTGAGGCTTGTGGGGGGCGGGGGGGCACTCTTGAGCTTACATATCCCTGATATCAGAGTATGTGATATGCTACACATACTATGACTTTCAGCACCCAAGACCCTTCAGTGAAGCTCCTGTCGCCCCTCTACGGGCCGCAAACTTGCATGCTTCAACAGATTATGTGCGCTTGGGGGGGGTCTCTTGCCTTCGAAGCATTGGCGGCGGTGTCTCCATCCCTAAATCCAACGACTTATTATTTACTAGTCTCGCTCGCAGAAGTCGCCCAAAAGCCTTTGGTGAGACCTGTACAGACCCTTCTAAACCCCCCTAAACCCTGAGCCCTGAACCCCTCTAAACCTCCCTAGCCTGGCTGTGTTGAGTTGGAGGCCAGGCCCGAAACCCTACCCCGAGCTTAGGGACCTACATGAAGAGGTCATAAGGAAGAGCCCGAGCCCCAAAACGGTGGGTTCTTGAAGGGGGGGGCGAAGAAAGCCCCGGGTATTCAATGCCCATGTAGGGTAGGCTATGGCCAGCATCTTGGGCATTGTTGTTGTTTCCAGGGTTTCTAGGTTTCTGCCGGTGTTTTCAGGATTTTCGGGTTTGAGGGCAAACGGGATAAGACAAACGAAGACATAGGTTCCGAAATAAGGATCCGATCCTGGATCCGATTGTGGCGCCCGTGCGGATCCTTCTTAAAAAGCCATCTCATTTGGGGTTTCTCAGCAACCTTGGCAGAGCCCCTTAACCTAAACTAAACCCCAAACTCCATGCCCCGAGGGCTTGAAACCCAAATCCCCTCAACCCTACTGTGCCCCGAGGTATCGGACTGAACCCCGAGAGCATGTACTTCTACCAGCGCATGCGGGAGCGTTTGAAAGAGGAGAATGTGCGAGGGGGCATGACCCTCTCTCAGGATTTGGATTAATGAATACTTTCACAGATGCCTCGGGTCGAAACCCTTAACCCTAAACCGGGAAGGGTGGGTTTACGTTAGGGGCCTGAAACCAAAGGAGGAGTCTTTGTTCGGGTTGGTAGCAGAGTCCTTTTCGTTTTTCAGACTCCTAGGTGGGTCTGGGGTTTTTGTTAAGTATGTATGCAATCATGCAGGCATGCATGTTGCGTGTGTAAAGGTAAAAAGCATACAAGAAATATACATACAGTTATATGCATAGGTATGTATGCATGTATGTGCGCACGTACGTATGTACGTGTGTATGCGCGTACATATGTATGCATGTACGTATGCTTGTGTGTCAGTTGCAGGGCGACCCTCCAAATCAAAGCCGTGGTTAAACCTCCAATACTTCTGAACCCCTAAGGGTCCATGTGCCCAAATGGTATATATTTTGGCTTACAGTAGTCCCTATATAGGCACATTGGGGCCAAAGTATATACTATTGGGGCACATGGAGTCCGGATTCAGCGTTTATTGTTTAGGCTTCAGGGTTCAAGGTTCATGCACACGGTTTAGTTTGATGCGTTTAGGGTTCAGGGTTTAATTGTCCCAAACTGAATCAGCAACATCCCGAACAGCTTCGAAGCCCAAGGAAGCCTGTGGCTACCGTTGCGGGGTCCCTCTCAGAGTCCATCGAGCAGGAGGACGAAAGGAAACGCAAGGCCGTTTCCATACGACGCATCTCGGAGTTTGTACCTGTTGTTCGTTCTTTCTGCTTGAGGGTTTACAAATTCTCTCTTCAGGATTTTCGGGTCTGGATTTTCGAGTGGCTAATCATCGAAAGAAGAATCACGATACAACGTTTAGGACTACCGTTTTGGGAGCAGGGTGTTTTCTTTGAAGCGGGTCGTGCTCAACCTACTCAACCGATGCAGACTGAACTGATTCTGTAGTGAAGAGGTCTGATATCTCGAATTCTCCCGCAAGCGTTCCTGGTCCAAGCCTCCTGACCCTAAAAACCCCCAAAAAAATCTTAAACACCCTGAAAACTAAGGCACAAACCATAAATCCGAAGTCCGCAAACCCTGTCGGTATCGCAGGACGCCTGTGACTCCTCGGCCCAAGAGACTAAACCCTAAAACCTAAAACTTACCTGTAGTCTCCATTGTAGTTCCTTGTTTTGGTTTACCCCATTTTATATTAAGGATCCTAAAAGGTAACCCCAAAGAGGAACTACAATGGAGACTAGAGGTAAACCCTAAAACCGAAACCCCAAAGGCGTGGAACCCTACAGGCGAACATAAACCCTTATAGACCCTCTAAACCCACCCTGTCAGGCCCCTTGTCAGACTTTGAGAGAAGCACGTCCTAATGATGCTAGCAGCATAGTCTTGCCCTAGGCCCTAAACCCTAAGCCTTAAGCCAAGCCTTAAAATTTTAGATGAAATTCTAGCATATTCTGGCCCTAAACCCTAAGCCCTAAACCCTAAGCCTTAAGCCCTAAGCCTTAAAACTCTAGATGAAATTCCAGCCTTTTCTGGCCCTAAACCCTAAGCCCCAAAGCTGACGGCTGGCTGAGGCATGGGCACAGACCAGGGTCTGGGATCTGGCAGTGGGAGCTGAGCAAAAGCGGAGACCGGAGTGCTGGAGATGTTGGGTTTCGTCCATGGTCCCTATATATATTGTTCCCCTCTAATAAAGGGCAGTATAGGGTTCTCTAATAGGGTCCCGCTTTAAGGGTCCATGTACCCAAATACTATACACTCCGGCCTTAAAATAGTCCCTATATAGGTACATTGGGGCAAAAGTATATACTAGTTGGGTACGTGGACCCTTCACGGCTTCTTTCAGGGGTCTGTAGGGCTTATAGGGTTTAGGGTTCAAGAAGAGTTCTGTCAGGATTCTACCTGGCTCAGGGCTTTGGAGATTGCGTGCAGGGGTTCCTTCAGGGCTGGCTTACATGCCTGGGATTACCCAGTTACTAGTTTGCCCTAAACCCTAAGCCTTAAATCCTAAACCCTAAACCCTGAATCCTTAACCCTAAAACCTAAAACCTAAACCCTAAGGCCCTAAACCCTTTTAGTTTCAAGGTTGAGACCACCTGGGCGTTTAAAGATCCCCAAACCTTTCTCTCTCTCTACACCCGATTTAAGTTCCTTGTGAAACTGTTCTGAACTCCCACAAAAGCTGGATTCTTGCTCTATGTAGCCGCCCTAAAGTCATCAATCTTCTCAAAACCTGCACAGAACTGCTGCATCGTTGTGGGATTCTATGTGTCGCCCCACTATGAAAAGATAACCCTCATGCAAGGAACTCTTGTTGAACATCTTGTACAGCCCTTACCTTTTAGCAAACAAGAGCTTACAGCTTGTGAGAAAGCGGGTACAATCATGTACAATCCTCATAAGCGTCCTTACAGAAAGTCTAGAGCAAACCGCAGTATGGCAAGACCTTATGCAGTGTCTAGAGGAACTTCAAGCGGATTTGTTGAGTCCTGCCTTCAAGAGTGGCCTCATACAGCCTCTGAGAAACCAAGACCTGAACCCTATAGCCCTCCTAAACCCCGAAACACTAAGCCGCTAAACCCGAACCGAATATAGGGCTCCTAATCAAAAATATGGTACAATATACCCCGAAACCCTCTTCTAGTTATAATATAAGGCTCCCATATGAGACCTCTCAGACCCAAGACCGCCAAGCTCCAAATCCCTTAATAATATAGGGGCCCAAATAATTACTAATACTATTTTGGGGGGTCCTCCTTAGTAGAATTAGACCATAAAGGGCTTCAAAGCCTTATTGCGGGCCTTATTCTAAATAAATATTTAAGGCCCCTTTACAATTTCACCACGAGTTGGCAGGTGCTGCGGTTGAGGGCCCCTGTGCGAACTGCCGGGACGGAGGTGGCCATGGCGTGGAGACGCCAGAAAAAATCGTCCTCCTTTTTTGGTTCCCTTATACGGGATCTATAAGGGTTCTATAAAAGGCGGGTGTGAGTATTTAACACCTAGGTAGGTGTCTGGGGCTTTAGGCTTCGGAGCTTTAGTGGTCTAGAGATTACCTACCTTAGCGTCTTTGTGCAGTCTTGGAAGCGAGCGTTTGTTGGCCGAGTCGCGAGATCTAGTGGAACGTAGACTAGTAGAACTGTTTCTTGGCGAGGGGTGCCCTTCACCCGGCTGCAAGGAAATTCTACCTGGACCCTTTGTTGTAGCACTGTTTACGATGGTTACCTTGACTTTCAGAGTAAGTACAGGATACTGACCAGAAAATCTGTTATTCCATAGACGGGGCAAGATAGACCTCAAACGAACAATCTCCCTACCTCTTGAGATGGTTCCAGTGTGAGACCGCCAACATTAAGTCCCTTAAGTCTGAAGCGGGAGCAGGGGTTGGGAGGGTTGTCCTAAAGGTCATGACTCAACCCTCAACCTAAAACCTTAAGTTCGAAACCCTAAGTTCGGCAGAAGACTGGTCATCCGGGCTCGGCTTACCCTAGACCCTAAAGCCCTAAACTTAATAAGACTTTCGGGATCTGTGAGAGAGAATCGCGGGCTAGTCGACGCCTCTTCTTGCAGCGCCGCGGCAACGTGCAAAGAGGGAGATGTCCGGCGTTTAGGGTAGTTAAGGGTAGTTGAGGGGGTTTAGTGATAGTTTAGGGCTTCAGGGGTTTCGGGGTTTAGGGTTTAGGGTTTTTGGCAATGCCTTCAACAGCAAGACATGGGGACCGAGGGTGATAAGGAGTTCTTCTTTGGTTGGTCGTTTTGTCAACGCAGGTGCAGGCAAGGTCTAGGGGTCGTGGTCATTGTTGGGTTTTCTGGCAAATCCCACAGTGGTACCGATATATGAGTCATGTGTTGTTGTTTGGGGCCGTCTCCTCATCAAGACTGAACGGTCGGGAAGAGGGTGCTCTTATTATCAGGCGGTTGCTGCGGGACCCTAGACCCTAGACCCTAAACCCTACCTAGCCCAGTTCGCTTGTTTCTTGCTGGGAGACTCTTTCCGCCGCTTGTTTTTGTGCTTCCAAGCTGCGGAATCGGCCTGCACAGCTGCAAACGCCGGCGGAGAAGAACCTTCAGAGACGCCAATCTGCAGTCTGGGTTTAGGGTTTTAGGGTTTAGGGTTAAGGATTTTAGGGTTTAGGGTTTAGGGTTTTAGGGTTTAGGGTTTTAGGGTTTTAGGGTTTAGGGTTAAGGGTTTAGTAGTTTCAGGGTAGGGTTTTTAGGGTTTTGGGTGTTTTTGGGCGTAGGGTCCGCAGAACTGTATCTCATGATATTCCCTGGCATGGTTGTCTTGTGTCACGAGTCACAGGTGCATCAGTTAAGTAATTGCAATAAGCAGCAGGGGCCATAGTCGTGAAAGACAAGCTGTCACTACCCGTGGCTACTTCAGCATGTGCGGCTTGTGATAGAACTTGTGACAGTAGAAATGATAGGCTTCAATGTCGCGTTCATCCATTGTTTTGCTTGCCTTCAAATGTCTCATAATGCATGCATTCACAAAATTCCGGGTCGATAGACTCAAATGTCGGTTCCTACCGTATCATATGCAAATGCAGAAATTCCGAATCACTAGCGGAACTTTTCACTTTCGGAAGCCCCAAACCCTAAACCCTAATGCAGGGGCCTTACTAATTAGACCTAGGGTTTTGGGGTATCTTATATGATAAGTGTAACCAGGAAACCCCAAAATAGTGTATAGGTAATAATTAGGGCCCCTATATTAGATTGAGAGGTTCTTGAGTCTCTCTGCAGGTGAATTCGGAGCTTCCTTCAGACCTGACAGCGAGCCTCAGGCAGTGTCGGTGGCACCGCTGGGAGAAAAGAGGCGTCGGCGTTTCGCTGCCTCTCAGGGGTCCTTTAACTCAGGCTTTTGCGGGGTATGTTTAATTCAGAGTGCAGAGTTGACGGCCCTTAGCCGAGGGAAGCGTCCGAGATCCGACCTGGAGAGCTTGGTCAGAACCATGCAGGGTGCAGCCGTTGAAAAAAATGAGGCGAATGAGGCAAGATGAGGCAGTGTGAAACTATGTCCATCTCTATGGTTTCGGTCAGCCGTAAACCCGACCTTTGAAAATTCCTAAACCCTGCATCTCAAACTGTAGACTCCTATACTCTGAGCAAAAGGAAGTTTAGGATATTAGCATTGTAGGTTTAGGGGTCTTCAAAGTTTAGGACATTCGCCTTGTAGGTTTAGTTAGGGGCTTTGAAGTTTAGGATATTAGCATTGTAGGTTCAGGGGTTTTAAAGTTTAGGATGTTAGCATTGTCTGTTTAGGGTTTTGGGCTGGGAAGTGTATGAGTATTAGGTACCTGGGCCCGTCGAGAGTAGTGAAATCCCCAGGTAGGGTGTTTCAACGGTAGTCATACATGGATTGCTAAGCCCCTAAAAAAAAACTAAACCCTAAACCCTAAACCGTTGACACAGTTTCCGGGCCTGAGCTGCAGCACCACAGGGGCCTCAAGAATTAGAGGAGGGTGCCTAAACCTAAACCCTAAACACACTGAACCCCCAGAAATACAGTCCCAAGGAATGGCGGAGCGGCTTAAATTCTCAGACTCGTCTGTGGCATGGGTAGGGCATTTAAACCCCAGAGAGGATGTTACAGACCACCGGAGGATCCTAAACCCTGGAGCCCCATTCTGGGCATATACAACCCGCTAAACAGTACGCCCTCAGCAGTTTGCTATAGGTCATGGAGGCGTCGCACTGTACGCAGCCATTTCCCATCATGCTCCCCTTCCACAGTGTTCATGTTGAGTCATCTGCCCAAAAGCAGGGCATAGCACGGGAGACCCGGTGTCAGACTGAGTTGGATCATCGTACCCTGCTTCGTCATCTGGATCTCAAGAAAGTTTCTCATATGCTCACGGATCAGTCATCATCCGGATCTTTGGATTTTTTCTTGTATGCTCTGCTCATGGTGTAACCATCACCGAGAAGAAGTTGGACATGTCTGAGACCTCACCTGTGCCCGAGACTGATTCGGCTGGAGGGGTCAGCTTGGAGAGCCAGAGCGTCACAGTGTCCCTCCTTAGCGGACGGTCAGTCCAAGTTCCCGCGACAGCCAGCACTGTACTTGGTACGATTAGAGTGGAGGCAGCTCGCTTGTTGGGTGTCTGCGTCGCGATGTTGGTACATGCAGATGGCTCGTCGCTTGATGAGCAGCAGACCCTGGCAGATGCAGGCCTCGATTTGGGGCAGCCGCTACAAGCTCTGATGCGCACAACAATCGGGGCGGGAGACTTGGTGAAAGTCCAAGACGGAGTGACGCCAGTCTACGGCTGGGGGTATGTCGAGCCTGACGAGTGTGGGACAGTTGTCTCCATCGACGGCGACGATGTCACCGTCAACTTTCCAAGTAATTCATCATGGAGTGGAAAGCTCCACGAGATGGAGATGGTTGAGGCAACGGGTCCGCTACAAGCACCACTGAGCACAATCGATGTTGGACGCCTAGTGAAAGTCCGAGAGGGAGTGACGCCAACTTATGGCTGGGGCACCTTAGGGGCTGATTAGGTAACCTTTAACCTTTTTTGGGCTTATATATCCCTACCATTATTGGAAGGTTAACCTTTTTTGGGCTAGGATACTCAGACCCTAAGGCAATGTCAAGCCCGGCGACTGTGGGAAAGTGGTCTCTGTAAGTGGCAACAGCGTCACTGTCAACTTTGCCGGCCAGTCAGGATGGTAAACCCTAATTAAAACCCTAAACTCCCTACACCCTAAACCCTAAACTCCCTAGACCCTAAACCCTTAAACCCTAAACTCCCTAAACCCTAAACCCTAAACTCCCGAAACCCTAAACCCTAAACTCCCTAAACCCTAAACCCTAAACTCCCGAAAACCCTAAACTTTTAAACCTTAAACCCAGTCTTCCAGTCAGGATGGACGGGTCGTCTCGACGATATGGAGGTGGTACATGAACCCCAGGTCGGGATATAATTAGTCATCCCTAAACCCAAAACTCCTAAACCCCAAACCAAAAGCCGTAGTTTTGGTGGCCTTAATACTTAGAAGAGGGTTCTGGGGTCCTTTATAGTAGAATTAGAAGAAGGAGCCCCCAAGATAATACAGGCAATTTATTTAGGCCTCTACATTAAGCCCTGAAGGCTTAACCTTTACCATGACCCGCAGGTGACAGTGAAGGTTGCCTTGCTCAGCGGACGTTCAGTCGAAGTTTCAGCGACAGCCAGCACGGTTCTCCACGAGATCAGGGCGAAAGCACCTGGTACTAGTTGCGTTGAGGGTTTAGGCTCAGGGTTTAGGGTTCAGGGTTGGGAATCTTGGGTTTCTTACAAGTCCCATGACCGAAATGTAAAGCCAGCCATGACGCTTTGTTACCGATTTCAGTGGGGAAACCCTAAACCCTAAACCCTAAACCCTAAACCCGAAACCCTAAACCCTGAAACCCTAAACCCTAAACCCTGAAACCCTAAACCCTAAACCTCCCAAGAGGCATCTGGCATGTTCGGTGTCCGTCTCTCGAAGCTGGTTCTCGCGGATGGCTCTAACTTCGATCCTGGGTCTCCTTTTGGTCACCTCATTTTTTGTCACTACATATCTAGCAACTCATATCGCTTGCATAATCTACCCCCGCTTTTGACGCATGTTACTTTAGAACAGATGGTGCAGCGCTGCCAGGCCCCCTCCCTCCCCCTCCACCCCATGGTATTCCCCCCTTCCCTCCCGCTGCGGTTCCCTGTGGTGCGGGTTCCCCCCCTGTCCATGGCCGTCCGCGCGCTCCTCCGGTCCCTGCTTCAGAGTCCTGAATGAAAGTCAATCAAGCACATGCTGGGTTGACTTGTAACGCACCCCACCGAAACTGAGCACAGAATGACAACGATCGATACAAACTACGAAAATCTACGAAAGAACATCAAACCAGACAAACTTTTCAACCACATAAAGCCAAATAGCATGGGGTACTGAAGGGGATAACAGGATAAGAGCAGTGGTGCTACCAACAGTCACAGTCGAAATACCAGCATGTAAGAAGCACATCAGCGTAGAGTCATTATCCATAGCATCATCGTCATCCTTCTCATCTGTGTGGGGAGGGGGTGGGGGCGGGGGTTGCCCGAGTTTGCGCGAGAGTCCCAAAAATCAAATCATGTCAGCAGCTACGAGGATGATGACGAGCACCATCCCTGTGACTGATTGCTCGGATGAGAGGCCTGGCTTGGCTGCTGTGGGAGGGAAATGGGGTGGCTGGCGCGGGAGGCGGGGGGCCCGCTGACGTGGCGACGCGGGACCATATGTGCCATGATGTTGTTTGAAGCCCTAAACTCCGATCTCTACACACTAGGCTCTAACCTTACAGAGCCCTAAACCCTAAGACTTACAGCCTAACAAACGCCCCAAGAACCCAACCTTGGAACCCCCCCAAACCCAAAACCCTAAACCTTGAAACCCTCCCTAAAACCTACGTTAAGGCTCTAAGGACTCATATTTTAAGGCTTTTTGGGCCTAAAGACCATACTCTATAAGGCTTTTGGGCTATTTTGAGCCTTAGGGCTAACAAGACCCGAGGATGAGAAGCAGAGCCTGGCTGATGCCGGAATCGATCTGCGGGAACCCCTGCAAGCGCTAGTGGGCAACTGCGACGCGAAGGTGGAGGGTTTAGGGTTTAGGGTTTAGGGCTTAAGGGGTTAAGGGTTTAGGGTTTAGGGTTCAGGGCTCAGGGTTGAGGATTTTGGGTTTGCGGTTTGGTTTAGGATTCAGGGCTTGGGGTTTAGCTTAGGATTTCAGTTGAGGGTTTGGTTGAAGATTCAGGGCTTAGGGCTTAAGGGGATCCTGTGTGAGACCTTGACAATGTAGATCCGATCAATAAGAGGTCTATATTGGGTAGCTTCCTTCCTGAACACACAGTATGGCTCCTGATAACAAATTTAAAGGATCTGAGTGTGCAGCATCTAAGAACTGGCTCCAGGTGCACTGCAGCATGAAATCCTGAACCTAAGCCTTTTTAAAACCCTCACAGAATCCTGTCTATTGGAAACTGCCCCAGCTTGGTAACAGTTGGATAATATGTGGAATATGGATATATAAAGCCTTAAGTAGCGGCACTGTTATGGACTGTGACTGTATGGGGGCATTACACAACTCCTACAGATAATATAAGGGCCTTAATAATTAGAATAGGGTTTGGGGGTCCCTTATACTATTATTATAATAAGGAGCCCCCCAAAACCCCATTCTAATTATTAAGGCTCCTATATTACATCCTGAACCCTAAACCCTATAAACCCTAAACCTGACCCAGGGGACCTTCGGCCAATCCCCGAGGTTGGATCCATGGTGAGAATCCGTGACGACGTGGAATTTCCAATGCATGGCTGGGGCAGTGTCTCGCGTGGCGACTGTGGGCGCGTTCCTTTAAGGGATCTATCGGGCTCCCTGTAAAGGGGTTCTATAGGGCTGTCGAGTCTATATAAAGGGCTCCGTGCCGATATGGTTTAAGGGGGTTCCTGGGCTCTTCTTGAGGAACTTAGTTAGTCAGGGTTTTTCAGAACTAATAGGGAGTAACAGCGCTACAGTCACTACGGCAACAATATGCCAACCTCGTTACCGTAGCTTCGACCGAGATTCTGACGAATATCCCAGGTTACTGCCATCCGTGGAGACACCGCCACGATCGACTTTCCAGGCCAGTCGGGCTGGTCAGGTCATCTCGAGGAGCTGGAGCTCTGCACATGAAGCGGTTTCCTATGATGAGTCGTTGCTCCAAAGCTGGGGCGTCCATGTGACAGCAGATCCCGCCGTGGCCAAGACGGAACGGGGCCTGTAGATGAAATTCGGCCCGTTTCAGATTAGTTTTCCATAGATTTGGGACCCTTTAAAGTGCTTCAGGCAGACGTGACAGCCGCCGCTATCTTTACACTTGCCCTTAGCATCAAAATAGCCCAAAGGCCTTATATAATAGGGTCTTTGGGCCCAAAAGCCTTAAAATATGAGTCCTTTGAGGGTAAGGTTAAAAGAAAAGGCAACATAGTGCGGCAGGGTAAGCCATTCAGCCTGCTCGGCAAAGGTCAGCAAGGATATGGTCCGAGAAGGCTTCACTTGGTGCCAAGCTCGGCAGGTAACACTCGGCCCACGTGTGGGGTTCTGAACATTAGGGTCAAGCGGGGGGGATGAGGGTGTCCGGTCCATTTTGGGGTTCCTTGTGTTTTTGATCATCTGTTCTGATATTTATGAGTGGACTTAATGTGGCCTAGGGCTCTGAATAGCTACATGTTGACAACCCAAACCCTAAACCCTAGATCCTGAACCCCGAACCCTAAACCCTAAACCCGGAACCCTAAACCCAAAACCCTACGGTTGATGATATACATCCTGCCTGACGCATAATAAAGAATATACCATAATTCCCATAGTTTAGGGTCCTTAAGGTAATGCAGGATTTATATCTTCAACAGTAGTACAACCCCCCAGGCTTCGTTCCACACTTTAGGGTTTAGAGTTTAGGGTTTGGAGTTTAGGGGTCTAGGGTTCAGGGCTTGAAGTTTAGGCCTAATTAAACCCGAGCCCCCTGTTTCCTTGAGCGGCTCAGGTTTGTAAGGCTAGCAGTACTCTGACTTGCGCTAGCCTTTTTGCTAGAAAAGGGGACGTTGTACCACATGGCGTGCGGGGTTGGTAGGCATGCACCATCCAGAAACTTAGCGTGACAACTGTTCAAGTCTAAGTGGAGGTGTGCCGCATTCATTTGGGCAGGGTGCGAGGTTTGATTCGTTCGGAGAGTCCGAAAACTGCTATCCTCGAGCCCTAAACTCTACTGACGTTGCTGTTGCCTTCCCGGAATAGGACTCTTGCTCAGGAACCATGTGTGTAGAGCTCTAAGACAAAAGGCTCAATGCTATACGAGGAAAAGCAATCTTTTTTCTGCTATGGGACTCAGCGCCGCATCACCCGAAACCCTGAAGCCTGAAATCAAGCAGAGGCCCAATACATGAACAACTAGGGTGTTTCGGAGGAGATATGTGAACCCTAAACCCAAAACCACCGTAAAGAACTGTGGAGCCTCAGTGACATTTCATAAAATCATGAAGAAGCCCAAACGCAATAACAAAAAATGTTTAACAAAAGTAGTAGCTGCCATATTCATTTTAGTCTCCGTAGTAGTAGTTGTCATTTTAATCCTAATCTCAGGCATATTGGGTCCAATGCCGGGAGTCTGGCGCCGCAGATACCATAAACAGTGCTTAAAGGTTCATGGGACTTCGCAACTAGGATATTGGGTTTAGGCTTATAAACAGGGCCTTACAAATATGGCAACCATACTTCAAATTCGTTATATCCCCAAGTAAGGAACTCCGACCCTCTGGCTTACTAAGTCCCACGAACCCCGAAAATTGCACAGACTCAGTCATCGAATTTGCAACAGGAGCCACGGAGCCCCATAATTAAACAGTCCTAAAGCTTTATAGCTCTAAAGCCCTACAAATCCCTAAAGCCCTGAACCCGATTTAATGTGGGCGCAGAGATTGAGAGTAGCAAGCAAGATTAGCTAGGACAGGTGGGAACTGGCAGAATCGATTCGAAGGCTGTGGCCGTGCACAGTGTGCTTCTCCCAAGGCTCAAAGCGATTGATGGCGAAATGGTGAAGCCTGCTGCTCAGAAATTTAAAAGGCGATTTTCGGCTTCGCGATTACAAAAGGCTTGGGGGTCTGGGAGGTGAAGTCAGAACCACAAGTTCTACCCCTTGTGGTCTTAAGAGCTGGGCAAGCTCCACAGTATCCAGGGCGAGTCAATGAAGGCATCTGTAAGTTCTTACACCTCAGAGAGAGACTCTGTGGCCCAACCTGCACAACAGACATCCGAGCTTTGCAGTTACATAAGCCCCCTTCCGTTCGTTCTTTGCTTCCTGCTTTCTTTCCGGACCATGAGCGTAGAACCCCCCAGATTGGGAATCATAGGCTCCATGACGACCCAAGCGAAGTGCTTTCAGGGCCATATGAAGCCCGGACCGGAAACCCTCCAAAGACATTGAATCTAAGACCTCTTGTGGCAGAAACCCTAAACCCTAAGCCCCGAACCCTAAATCCCCGAACCCTAAACCTTAAACCCTAAATCCCCGAAGCCTAAACCCTAAACCCGAATCCCCTGGCCCTGACGCCTGAAGGCCGGAAGTTCAGTCGTTCCCCACCATGCGTGAGCGCCCTTAAGCCTACTTACCTGGTTCTAGGTTCGAAGGAAGGCTTCTATGCTTTCTTTAGGCTTTAGGGGTTTAGGGTTTAGGGCTGATCGTTCTAGATCATGCTATAAAGATGCCATATTCGAGCATCGTATAACCAGTATCCCAGTACTGAAAGGAACTGGAGCCCTATAAACTGTAGGGTATTACCCTAAACCGTGAACCCCAAACCCTAGACCGTAAACCCTAAACCTCGAACCCTAAACCTTAAACCCCAAATCCCGAATCCTAAATCCCCGAACCCTAAACCCTGAACCCCCCATTTGCTTCTTTCAGGAAGACGCCTAAGCCAGAGATCCTCGAGGCACTGTGGAGCGCTCGGAGGGCCTTGGGGATTCACAGGGCTATTGAAAAGGGGGGGTGGGGGGTGTTAGGGTTTTTGTGGCTTAGGGTTTAGGTTTTCTTTTGGGTTAAGGGGTTTAATATGGTTCTCCTTTAAAGGCCTTAGGGTTTAGGGATTAAAGGTCTTAGGGTTTCGGGTTTTGGGGTGCAGGGCTCCTGAAGCGGTTCATGAGAGGCTTGTATGGGGCTCACTACGGTTTATTATAGGGAGGTACATAGGGGCTTTAATGGTGGTGTCATGCTTTAACTCGGGTGGTCAGGGGGCTCGCACTTGTAGGCTTCATAGCAAGGGCTTCTCTTCGTCCAAAACTTGAGGGATACCTGGACCCCAAATAACCTACCTTTTTAGGGTTCCTTGTTATAGTTTCTTTATATTATATTGAGTCCTCAAAAAGGTAGGTTCTTCGGGGCTAAGGTAGGGTTTAGGGTATTCGTGGCAAGATGCCGGTCGGAAGCCGGGCCAGAAACGATGTCTCGTGGTATGGATGCCTCGGCGGTTCTTCACATTTTCAATTCCAGCATCATTTTCAACACAGACAAGAAACACAGCTTGCAGATTCGTGGTCCTGGCACCCAGCGCACGCCTCAAAGCAGACAAATGCACAACTGATGAGCCTCAGACCCCAAATCCCCTGAAACCCTGGGCCCAAAAACCCCTCTTTGGGTGTCGAAGCACCCCCCCTAAACCCTAAACCCGAAACCCTAAACCCTTTAAACCNNCCCCCCCCCCCCCCCCCCTTGCATTAAACCCACGGGCAACTTCGGAGCTTTCGGCTAAGGAGCCGCTCCTTCTACGAGGCTGGAGTCTTTGCATGATTCTGCACATAGGGTTTAGGGGTTTAGGCTTTAGGGTTTAGGGTTTAGGGGTTTAGGGTTTAGGGGTTTAGGCTTTAGGGTTTAGGGGTGTTCCTTCGTATCTTTGGTGCAATGAAACTTAAGCTTTCTCATTTTCGGTTTCGTATGTCTCACTGCTTTGCTTTGGTGTGTTTGCTTGTTGTGCAGTTTTTTTTAGATAGGTTTTGGGATGTGGGTTAGAGGATTTAGGCCATGAGTTTCAAGTTTGGACTTTTTTGCAGCTCTAGTCGTTCTGTACCCGGTACAGGTTTCGTTTGGGTGCGCTGGTTTGCTTATGGCCGCAGTCTCTAAGCCCTCGCAGAGTATTCACGCATGACGCTTGTACTGTGCGTCTCATAAGCCCCCTGTCTTGATTAATATAGGGACCTTAGCCTTAACCATTAGAACCTCACTAGAACAGGGTTGTCAGTATATTATTAAATTATACTATAACAATATAATAATGACCCCCCCCAAACCCTAAACCCT
>CAJNJA010030664.1:0-30694 GCA_905231915.1 Symbiodinium necroappetens
TCGGGACCGCTTTGCTCGCGAGGTGGCCCGAGGGATTTGTGTAGCCTCCGTAGTTGCCTCGCGCTGCCCAGACTGAACCTTTCGTGCCCAGCCGACCCTCAGAGTGCTTCTCGTTTTTTTTTGGTTTAGGAGAGGTTGGGGTTTTGCGGTTTGTTTTGCTTCTGTATCCCCACCTCCGTTCCCGGGAACCCCGGGTGCTTCTGTCCAAGTTTCATGTTTCAGCTTTGGGCCTTGTAGTTCTGCGGTTTTGGGTTTCGAGCTTGAGGGTTTTGTTGATGTAGCCATGCGTGTGCATCTCACTGTGCCTGAGTTTTGTGTGGACCCGAAGCAGGAAGGAAGGGGATCACACAAAGGCACCTAGCCTCCCAACCGAGTCGGAGACTTTGTGAAAGGATGCCGGGCAGCTCAAAAATCCTAAGGCCGCTTCTACCAACCACGACTTCTAGATCCACCAGAAGTCGTGCAAGCCCCAACCAGGTTTGTGGATTCATGCTTGGAGTTTAGGGCATAGGCCCTGACCAAAAGCCAGGTTTCCTTGAAACCAACCACTCTGTGGAATACTTATACTACAGCTTTTGCATGTTCGCCTCCAGCGTTTCGTGCTGAAGTACTTATGCCGAGCAGCAAAAGCTTCAGTTTCGATAGGATGGCTCAGATAGGGATGTATAGAAGCTTGCACCTAAAGCAATTGATGCTGCAGGGCATCATCGTCCGGATGCAGGTTTCGGGTCAGGTCAGTGTTTTCTCAGGCTCTAGCCGGTGGTGGAGCCGAAAAGGTTGAACCAGTTGGGTTTTGGAATAGGTCCTTAGACAAACCCCCAAAGACTCCCACAGGTGGTTGAGGGCCCTACGAAACTTTAAAGCCTGAAGTCCTACAATGTAGACTGCCGCATGAAACCTGCAACCTTGGGATAAGGGCTTGGAGTTTACACTTCGTGCACCTTTGTAAAGCTCTACAGGACTCAAAGCCCCCAACCACAAACCTCTAAAAGCTTGTTAGAGCTTTCATCAGAACTCTTCTAGGACCCTTATCAGTCGGCGGAGCCCGCGCATGCCTCAGCCCAGATCAGACTGTTGCTTTCCTTGAGGGGAAATGAAGGAATTGCTGTCCGATTCCGTGCATCTTGCAACAGACGTCAGAGTTTCGAACACTATGCAGGTCCATGTGTTTCAGTCCTTGCAGCGGCAATGCGATCTCTAGAGTTTGAAACCGCTGATATTGGGAGACTCCCCTTTGAATCGTGCCAACGATTCCGTCACGCCAGAAACGCTCTGTCATCATGAGCCCAAAACCACAGGAACCCTGGCAGAAACGGAGAGGGGGTGGGCCCTCCGTACTCGAGTTTTTGAGGGAAGGAGGTCTCGAACATCGGAGATTTCCAGGCCTGCGGTTTCCGGCCGCCTCAACCGAAGCAAAGGCTTGAGGCGTAGACCCCAGAGTACTTAGGAGAGCTCTTGAAATTATGACTGCGCAGAGTCCTACTCTGCGTCCCCCGCCGTCTCCTCCAAAGGCAGAGACAGCGATGGTTCTGCGCTGCTCCAGCCTCGCCCACAGCTTCGAGCAGTTGCCTCCCAGTTACCGGAGTCACTCCAGAACCGGCTGCTTGACGTCCTTTACAATGGGGGTTGCTGTATTTGTAGGGATCCAAACAAGCTGCCTCCTCAACTTTGGGTTTGTTTTTTCCTTGGAGCTTTACGAAACCTTACTCTGCGGAAACTCCCCTTCCTCGTTGGCTGTGGAGAGCAGGACGTGTGTCTGTGTTGCGCCAGAGGAGCCTTTGCCCAGCATGTGTCCATGCACTTGGTCGCCGCTGCGAGTTATCTGAAAGAAGTTGCAGTCCTTTTGTCCATGCACAACACCAACTGGCTATCCCATGCATCACTGCAGGAATTCCACAAGCAGCATCGGCTGGCTACGATCGAAATACAAGCTTGGACGTAATCGCAGCTAAGTGATTTCAGTGCACATGAGGCATGAGACCACGTTTGCAACGAAATATCGGCGGGAGCCGTAAGTAGCAAGTCACACGGTATCTTTCTGTTTGACCATGGCGCTCTGGAGCCACGTTGGATTGGCCGCAGGGTGCCTGTGGGTAACCACGACGGCCGCAGAGGCTGGAGAGCATGAGAGCATACGTCTGCAACCAGGAATTCTGGCAGAGTGTAGCCGCCTTAGCCCATGGGACGCTCCCTGTTGGAGGACTCCAGCTACCTGAAGGACCTGTCCTTGGGCAAGACGGCCTGCCAGATGGAGCCTTTCTTCCAGCCCGACATCACGAAGTACCGCTGCAAGTTCTGGTGGAACCACACCCGCTCTCCAGAGATCATTCCGATCCTGGACTCTGAAGACTGCAAAGGCTGCACACTCATGATGCCATCCCTGGAGGAGTCCTCCAAGCCCTACCTTGACATGAACTACTCCGACGTCCAGCGCAGAACCTGGAGGTCCGGGAAGAGCTGGAGCCGTAAGTTCGCCTCGGCGAGTACGGAACCGTCCCAATTCATGTGATCAGCGCCAGCAATCTGACCCGAACTTATGAGGTCTACCTGGAGCGTGATGCTCCCTGGTGGATGAAAGCACGCTTCGCGCAACAGCTCTCAAACTGGGCGACCGCAGCCGCCCTGATCATGGCGGTCACCTCCGTCAGCAATTTCATGGCCTTGACCAGTCAAATTCAGTTGCTGGACTTTCTTGCATGTAGGTAATGAGAATGCCCTGAGGCTCGGATTCTTGTGCTTGCGACGTAGTGAAGTAGTGAAGTGGGAGAAGCCGAGCTTCAATTGTAGGTGGCTCCTCTGCAGGGCCCGCCTTCAGATGCCGAGGTTCATGGATCTCACCACGGACATGCAGGGCACCCCAGAGGTCTTCGTGGAGTTTGCTGGGCACTTCAAGGCCGCGAACTTCGAAATCGCACAGCGCCTCCCGGACCTGGGCTTGCCGACGCTCGAGGACCTCCAGGAGTACAGCCTGAAAGCCGTCGAGAAGCTTCAGAGCTCCTTTGAGAAGGTCGGGCTCCAGGATTTCAGTGTCCTGGTTTTGCAGTACTGCTATGCTCTGGAGGCGTCCGGGCAGATCGCGGCAAATGCCATGCTCGCCCACAGCAGGTCCACAGCCCAGCAGTTGCAGAAAAAGTTGGAGGCCCATTTCTCCTCGATGAACTCCACGCGGACAACAAAGGCGACGCTCACGGAGAAGCTCGCCGAGCATCGCCGCCTCTCTTCTTCCAAGCGGCTCCGGGGGTCCGGCATGGAGGCGCGGGACGTGGAACTTGGGGCCTACGATCGGCTCGAGCACGACGTCGAGGATTCCGGCTCCTTCGTGGTCGCAGAGTGGACACCGCAGGAGTGGGAGGAATTCGCACGTATGGCACAGGAAGATGGGGTGACGGAGAGCGACTTCGATGGGCTGCAGGCCCTGGTTCCATGTCAGCAGTCCCCCGTCAAGGAGGCCGACCTGGGATGTGCAAGTTGTGTTTCACAAGTCATAGCCGTCTCGCTTGTACTGGTCAGGTGGTGCCCTTCCTGCACGTCATGCACAGGCTCAACATCCTGAGGCGGATGATTCACTCCTCTGCCGGCACCCTTCTTCTCATGTTGTTGTTGCTGATGAGTGTTGGTGGTAGCTACTTTGCTTACTGGTTTCTCGTGATGCGCCACAGTCAGAAGCGGATGCAACTCCTGGAACCCGGAGTCCTGGGCCTCCTGCTCTTGGACCTGGGTCTCGTGGGCTTCACCAAGTCCGCAGCGAAGATGTTCTCCCAGCGGTGCATCATTAGCTTCTACGTCTGGAAGCCCGAGCATTGGCAAGTGCAGGCCTTCGTCGCGCTTGGGATCCTCTTCTACCCTGTCGCCTACGTGATCTTCGCCGGCACCTTGATCTACCACTACACCGTAGGACACAGCCGCCATGGCAAGTCAGCCAGCCTGACACAGGAGGATCATGAGACTGAGAATGACCCGAAGGCGGGCGGCTGCTTGTGAAGCAATCACCCTTCAAGCAATGCACTGCATCCTCCATTCACTCCTAAACCCTAAACCCGAAACCCTGGATATGCTTGATCCTTGAGGACCCTTCTGATCCATTGAGTGACGGAGTGGTCTTCAACGAGAACTTTGGGAGGCGGCGCTTCGTTGAATCAGTAGTGTCTGCCAAATGCAATCAGCGGCCTTTAGGCTTGCACAGCAACGCTGCAACAATGTAACAATGAGCCAATCTAGCATCTGGAGTGAACAGGTGGGTGGACACGTCCGTAGACGAGATGAAGGTAATCCTGGATCCACCGTTCTGGATTCCTTTCGCAAGCGGCCTCGTCAGCAGCCACGTGCGTTCTTGCATTCCAATCCTTGGACCGGATGGACAGCGCATCAACTTCCGCAAGGATTCAAGAACGCCGAAGTCGCACGAAGTTATCGGAGACAGACCAGGAACAGCTGCGACAAGAGCTTGAGGCGAGCACGTTGACATCAGCTTCTCGGAAGGTTTTGCTCCACCGGAGGGAGGTGGACCAAAGGGAGCGGGAGCTGCGTCAGAAGAAGAGAGAAAGAAAAGAAGAGCATGCAAAGAGTTTATGGGAGTGCAGGGAGGAGATGAGACGGCTGACTTCCACTTACATGGATTCGGGTGAGGATCCAGCAGGCCCCATCGGAGACCCTTTCTGGTTCGCACCGGTGAATGCCTCCGAAGCCAAGCCCTCCTCTGAGGATTGTCGCGTGAATATTTCAGACCTTGCTGACGACTGGGTGTCGCAAAAGGGTCGTGAAGACTGGGAACGGGTGGACAAGGACGAGGCTTTCGCGATCCTCTCCTACCTTGAAAGCAAGGCTCTGTCGGAAAAGCAGCTCAGCAAGTACAATATTCTGAGAGTCGATGCGCATAAAGGCTTCCTACTGCCGCGCGAACCTTTCAGACAGATATCCAAGACGCATGGCATTGATCAGCATGAGGACCATCCAACAAAGTGGTGGTTCGCCAACGACGACGAGGAGCTCAGATGCATCCAGGGCGGGTTCGCGGAGACAGGGAACAACGCCTGGCTGGACGAGTACCGTGAAAACTGCGGCTACATACAAAACCCAGCAGGCCAGCGCCTTGTGTACTTCGAGAAAGCCAGCTCATGGTCTGATCTTTCCTGGATGAAGCTGGGCTTCGAGTGCAAGTCAGGTGAATGCCACTGGACCAAGGAGCCAGAAGAGGGCTGGGACGTTTTCGAGAAAAAGATGAAAGATCGGGGAGTCCAACGCACATCTGTCTACAAGTATGCGGACAAATGGCAATGGATCGTCCTCGAGAAGTGGGACCTTCCTTGGCGGAAAGAGGGCAAGCTGGGCCGCGGTCTACTGAGCACCAAGATGCAGCGCAAAATCTTGGAGGATCACAAGCTGCGGGTCCCAGAGGTCATCCCAATCGAGGAGAGGAATGAGATCCGGAGGTGGCTTTGGCAGTCTCTTCTGTCGATCACGCAACTCAAGCTCCAGCTGTTTTGGACCAGGATGCAGCACCCATTGTACTTTGAGAAAGACATGACGCTAGACAAGGTGGCCCGGACGGATTTCGATGAGGTTTGGTTGGAAATTCTCCGTGCTAGACCCAATGAGGAGAAGCTATTTCCAGGAGAAGAAGGGCACTCTCACGACGAGCTGGCCAGATACTGCCTCATGAAGCTGGAGGACTTGTACGAGGACGAGGGCCCTTGGTGGGATTTCATGGACAAGCCTGGTCAGGATGAGCAGAAGATCATGTTTGACCACAAAATGTTCTTGGGTCGTGATTTTGAGATCTTCCGGCGGCGCTGGGAGAAAAGGAGGCATTTGCCAATTCATGGCTATGCTTCCTCTTCGTGCTTCCAGAGCTTTCCAAAGAAAGTAGTCGGGGCCAAGCTCTACAGCTTAAAGATGCCAGAGGATCCGGCTGAGTGCATCGTCCGTGTAGACGTGAAAATGCAGCTTCAGCATGTTCCGCAGCTGATGCGCTACACCGACAACTTCAAGATCAGGGTGCCGGCCAACAGCTTGGAGCTGCCCTTGCAGTCACATCTTGCCATCCTGCTCAGACAGAGCCGTGACGGCGAGCAGTTCACCTATGTTGTGGACCGCCTCACGACTCTGATCGCCATCGTGCTTATCGAATCCGATTCCGATGGCAACTCTTGTGCCGTTGGCGTTCTCATTTTGGCGCTGATCTCCCTTGGCAATCGCTTCCTCGCACACTGGTTTACCAACGGGACTGAGCACCCGGAGATGCAAGTCAGCCGAAGCTCCGGTCGCTACCTTCCGCTTAACGAGGGAAAGACGCAGACAAAGTTGACGTCGCTGTGGCAAGTAGCGCTGGAGCTAGAGACGTTGACACAGCTCCTGAAGTGTCTGGTTCTGCTCTTTGTCTACACCAGCCAGTATGGGTGGCTGCCGCCGCCAGTGTGTGGCATTGCCTGCATCCTTGTCTCCTGTATGGTGATGCTTGCCATGAACCTTGGAACCTTCCGGAAGGAGCTCAACAAAGACCTGGAAAGGCTCATGCAGGCTTTAGAGCGCTTGCGAAGGCTAAAGGCTTCGGCTGGACGGTGGCTTGCCAAGAATGGCGTCGTGCAGGGTGAGAGCAAACTCCTGGAAGAAGAGGCGACGGTGCAGGAGATCTTCTTCGTAGTGCCCGAGCTGGGACTGCACCTCTCTGGCAATGTGCAACTGGATGATGGCGTTTCGAAGCAGGAGTTGCGCAAGCAGCAGCTGCGAAAAGTGACTGTTTGCTTTCGTCCAGTCCGGCAGGATGAGCGTGAATACGTGATCTCGGCGGCCGACTTTGAGAGGTACTATCAAGATATTGTGCCCGGCTTCACGGTGGCCGTGAAGGAGGACCAGCTGAATGCCCGCAAGGCCATACCGCCCATTGCTGCAACTCTGCAGTGTGTCAATTTTGCGAGGAGCCGCATCAGCCGGCCCGAGCTGGACTCGTATTACACGCTTTTCTTTCCCGAGGATTGGGAAGAAGAACATGGGCACGATGCTACGTTCTCCGAGGCCCTTCTCGGTCATTGGCGAGAGGAGGTGACAGAGTGGATGGAGAAGTCGTTGGGGGCCGTCCGCAGCGAGCGCACACGGACCAAGCAAATCCAGGACCACATCATGACCCTGCTTTCGAGGCGGTTTGAACTCAACCGGACTCGGCACTTCGTCATGGTGAAAGTAGAGCACGTCATGCTGCCAAGGTTTTCTGCGCAAACATCGCACAGCCAAAGAGATCCAAGCAACAAGAAGCTCTATGTAAGCCTGCTCTATGAAGATGAGGACTTCATGAAAGACACACCGACCGAGCGCAACAGCGGCATCGCACGCAGTGAGAGACTATCTCGCGAGAAGATTGAGGAAATGATGGGGGAGGGAGGCTCTCTGCGCAAGTTCCAGGAACAGATGGATGAGATGGGGATGGACCTGAGTCATTGGAACAC
The DNA here is from genome assembly GCA_905231915.1 of Symbiodinium necroappetens. Lineage (NCBI taxonomy): Eukaryota > Dinophyceae > Suessiales > Symbiodiniaceae > Symbiodinium > Symbiodinium necroappetens. Next base: position 7,440 of record CAJNJA010030664.1, read on the forward strand.
GCCCGAGCAGATGGCGTTCGGCTTCGACACTTTTTGCAGGCACGGCAGGGAGTTCAAGGTACCGATGCCGCCTGCAGGCTTGGCAGGCTCCAGGTTCAAGCTTATGATCTGGCTGCAGAATGACGATGAGGACAAAGACGGGCGGGTTTCAGAAGAGCTCCTGGGCATCAGCGACCCCTTCTCCGTCACTCTGCCCGACAAGGAGCTTATGGAGCAGACCGACATAGACCTAGAGCACGACCGATGGGTCAACAGAATCAAGTTCTACACCAGCTGGAGGGTCACAGCGGGCCAAGAGTTGAGACGCATACAATTCGACAAAGGCGACGGAGCCGAACCCGGATGCTGCGCCTCCTTGCTGCAGCGTTGCCCATACTGGGGAGCCCCGCCAGTGACCAGAGAAGATGTCATGGTGCACAAAGGTTTCGTCGACCTGCATGTGCGACGCCCCACCGACGAGGAACAGGAGTTGGACGACGCAGAGTTGGCAGCGGTGAAGGACGTGGTCGCTGGGAACAGCGAGCTGAATCTAAAGAAGCTTCAGCGCCACCTGGATCGCAGAGCCATCCTCGCGAAGTTTTTCGGCTTGGGGATGGACGAGTCCTGTGTTGAGGACATGAAGGTCCATCTGGAGAAGCTCGAAAAATTTAAAGGGGAACACATGGACAGTGGCATTGGGCCAACGATGAAGGATGTTCCTATGGAGGTCACTACGAAAGAGAGGCGACAGCAGGAACTACTGCATCAGGACATTCGACGTACCTTGTGGACAGTAGAGGAGATGGAGAAGGCGATCCTCAGTATTAAAGTCGGCATCGACGTCTATTATGGTGGCGCAAAAGAGCAACACGAGCAACTCGGCTCAAGGCCGGCATATGCGGTGCGTGCGCGAAAGCGAGGACCGGTGACCCAACCTGTGCCCCCTGTTGACTACAAGGCCCTACTATTGGAGAAGCTACGAGAGTTTCAGGAAAAGGAAGCACACGTCACGTTTGGCATCCTGCACTATGTCATGCTGGCTGAGAACCTGAAGCCCAACAAGGTCTGGCGTCCCGACGCCATCTCTGCACACGAGGCGGGCATCCTGCTGGCCGTACCGCAAGACATCCGTCGGGTCGTCCTCTACACAGAAAGATCGCGCATTAGCTTTCAACTGCAGGTAGACGCGAGCCGGCTGCCGCTCACGCGCCATGGACGACTGGTCTTCAGGGCAACTGGCCTGAACGCCGCTAGCTATTTCGAGCTCATGGATCCGGATCACCTCGCCATGTGGAAGGCGTCTGAGCAAGGGAGTGAGGTGACCGTCGAGAATGCGGAGTGCATGCGATTCCGGCCAGTGTACTTGTATTGGGATGGCATCTCTCGCTGGGTTTGTTCTCCTTTCTCCGGCAAGCCAGTTCCGTATGGTCTCGACACAGACAGCGCCATGCAGGTGTTCATGTTTTGCAAAGACAGCGCTGTCACACCAGATGGAATCCAGAAGCCCTTCAAGCTCTGGAATCGTCGCGACCAGACTTGGCAAGAGGATGCTTCCATCAGGGTCCTGCACAAGTTTTACGGCAAGGGCGCGAGTCTGCCTCAGAGCCGAGCCGACAATGCCAAGCTGAGCGATGCTGGCTCAAGCGGTGACGGGCTCCTCAGCCGCATCTTTTCGACCATGCTGGCACCCACGAAGAGTGTTACCAGGTCGCCCGAGGTCCGGGAGTGCCTCCTCAGTTTTGACGGCTCCAACATCGTGCTCAGGTGGAGGGCCGTGTCCCAGGCAGAGTTGGCACCGTTCCGGACTTTCCTCATCTCCACCTTCGGCAGCTACCAAGCAGCCTGGGCTTACATCTGTCGCCGCAGCTTCGTCTCCAAGGATCTTTGTGTCAAGAACGTGGTCGGGATGCTGCATCGCTGTCACCTGGAACTGCTTGCAGCTCAAGCCGTTCGCAAGAAAGCTGAGGCAGAGGCGAAGAAAAGAAGGTTTCTCGCCGAAAAGGAAGCCTTGACTTACACCAAGAAAACGGAAAAGAAGGAGGAGCCGGCAGCACCCAAGGACAAGGCCGCCAAGGCTTGGTCTATGTTCGGCTGGAAAGCAAAGGACCGAATTGATGCTTGTCGCACACATCCGCTTAAGCTTGGTGGGCTTCCAGGTTTCCCAATGTAGTTTGACCATCAGCACAACTGAGAGCTCAGGATGATCAAGCAGCACAGGAAACGGCACTGCTGGAGTACCTCAAGGGCCACTCCGAGAAGGAGGAGGGCTTCGAGAGAGTGGCCATGCAGGTCGTGGACTACCTTGCTGCTAGTCTTGGAGTTTCATTGTCACAGGGTGCTTGTAAGCTACAAGTCATAGAGGCCAGACGGTAGAATGGAGCAGTCCCTTGGCGAATTGAGGACGCGAACAAGGACGGCCGGATCCCGCCGCAAGAGGTCCTCCGCATGGAGGAGTATGCTGCAAAGACGATCAGTGAATTGCCACCAGACATGCAATCCGAGGTGAAGGACTTTGTCGGCTTTCTTCGGGCTCATCCCGATTACCGAGACGCGAACTTTCTGTGGGCAGACATTTCAAAGGGGCACGAGATCAGCAAGCGAGATTTCTCAGATGCAGTGCATTTCCTGTTGGGATTGTTTCAGAAGCAAGGGCGACGTCAGGAGGCGCAGCGCTCGACCCTGGAACGGAACTCATGGCGGAATGCGGAGGAGTTGTTTTCCATCTTGGACGTTGAGATGAGCGGTGGGATCGGCTTGCATGAGCTCATTCCTCAAGGCGGAGATCGGCGGGAGGATGCATTCTCCTCCACTACAAATTTCAAGATTCCATTGAAGTTCTTGCAGCACATTACAGTTGGGCCGTTCGCCGGATCAGGTGATGCGTCAAGCTCGGTGGTCTGTTTCCGTGTTTTGCCAGAATTCGAGGATTCAGTAGAGTGGAGGCGCCTGAAAAGGGCTTTGCAGCCTGATTGGGAGCCGTTTCATGGATCCGAGCAGGTGCTAGTCACTGTGAAGCCTGAGCATTTGCAAATGTGGCAGGAATGCATCAGGAACTGTGGCATGGACACCATGCAGGAGTCGATTCGCTTCTACAAGGGCTACGTCCGTGACCACCCACAACTAGATGGAGTCTATATGAGGGCAGGGCAGGGCTTGCAGACATGGGCCGACGGCAGGGTCTATCGGGGTGAATGGGATTACCACACCTATTCGGGCTACGGAGCCTTGTACGCCACTTCATCGGACGAGCAGCGAGAGGATTCCGAATCCAGGGCGATCTACGTAGGCAGTTGGCATGATGGCAAGCGCCACGGATTTGGCATTTTCCGGTGGGAGCAGCATCTCTCAAGCTCTACACTCCTCTCATTCGCTGCTCAGGCTGGCTCTAGCGTCAGGAAGGTCTACGAGGGCAACTTCCGGTACGATCTCTTCCATGGCTACGGCGTCATGCGCTTGGAGTCAGAGAGTCCGGGCTTGCCTGGTACCTCCCGACAGCCGAGGCTAGATGCAGGTAAAGTGCTCCTTCCCAACCTCGAGCCGGAGCGAATCGTGAGCTTCGAAGGCGAATGGGACTCTGATTGGTACGAAGCTGATGCAGAGGCGCGCAACTCCGACCACACCTACCAACTCCTTCAGCCTCTGCAGGATGGTCGGTCTCTATGTGATCTCAAGATGGGAAGAAAGGATGAGAAATTTCTGCGCTACTTCGGGCCGGATGGTGCCGGGGTTCAAAGTTCAGGAGATCCCATGCCAGATCTGGCCGTGGCGTTTTACCAGAAGAAGGGTTGGGATGCGCTGCACATGAAGTGATTTGGCTCACGAGGGGGTTTTTCTCCTCTAAGACCAGAAAATCCCGACCCGAATACGTCTGGTAAAGTTTGCAATGCCATATCTGAGGCATGGGCGGGCCCAGTACCTGGACTTTACCGTTTACGAAGGAGACATGAGTCACGGCCTCCCCCATGGATTTGGAAAGATGACGCTCTTCGATGCCGCAGAAGGACCGTTGGGTTTGGGTCAGTGCGAAGCAAGGGTAGGGTCTTCGATCTCTGCGGAGGACGAAAGGGCAGCGAGCTCGGATACTACGAGGGCGAATGGCAGCATGGCAAATATCACGGGAAGGGCATGTACAGGACGGGATTTGTCGTTTCGGAAGCATAGCCCGCCTTTGTTTGATCAGAGCTACTGACCCAACTGCACTTCGATTCTCCAGGACGGTTGACAATGTCCGCTACGAGGGCGAATGGGTGAAGGGCCGGCATCAAGCGTCAGGGTCGGAGGCGTCTTCTACTAGCAACTCCCTGCAGGAGTGGTGCTTGTGGATCGTTTAGGGCACACTCCACAGGAATCAAACCATGTCGCAGACTAGTCAAAGCACCCTGCTTTGAGGACACAGATATGGAAATTCCATGCTCGATTTTGCGGGACTGTGATCAAGCATGGGATCAAGATGTGCTGGTTAAAGGCGGCACTTGGGCTTGACAGTTCAATGCTTCTTTGCCTTCACGATTTTTACATGGTAAATTTAAAGGCAGTGAGCCAGAGTTCGTGCAGCTGCATTGCAAGTTCCACGAAGCTTTTGAGATCCTAGGCACGGGAGAAAACGAGGCTGGTTGGGAGGAAGGGAAAGCGTGACAGTATGCACGGTAGACAAATCCAAGCAAGTGGGCCCTTCAACAACTTCTCCAGGTGATGAATGGCATCTACCACAAGCTGGTGCACACGTATGGCGTGCAGGTCTTCCGACAAACCCCAAAACCCTAAATCCTAAACCCCCAAACCCAAAACCCTATAAACCCTAAACCCTAAACCGCGTGCAGGTCTTCCGACTGGTCAAAAGAGTTGGCTTCTATTCCACCCCCGTCGCACGATACCTTTACCTAGATCCTGCAGCCAATATCTGGACGATCGCAGAGCGACCTTTAGAAGGCTGGCCCAGGTTTGTCGTGGTAAGGCTTTGGGAGTTTAGGGTTGAGGGGTCTAGGGTTTAGGGGTTTAGGGTTTTAGGCTTTAGGGGCTTAAGGTTGAGGGGTTTAGGGTTTTAGGCTTTAGGGGTTTGAAAGTTTAGGGTTTAGGGGTTAGGGCATCCTGCTTCTTCTGGCCCCTCGCGCGCAGGCGTGTGCTTGGCGCCCGGCTGTGCCTTCGCACAGGAGGCCATCGGGCAGAGAATGGCGGTCTTGCATGATAGCCTAAGATCCCGACATGTTGCTGCATGCTACTCGGAGACGACTTTGAAATTAGACGAAATCCAAGAACCAAGACCGTAACTGCCAATAACTCTAAACCGAAGATTCCGTGGAAGGAGGGCATCCGGCATCCGTCGCAGATCGAGCGTCCCTGGTACGTGTGGCACGGGCCCTCGAAGGGCTTAAGAGTTGGCGGTGACCGGGACGCGAGTGACAGCGAGGAGGAGGCAGACAGGGTTGTCGGGTTGTCCCATGTTGTTCTTTGAAGAATTCCCCAATAAGGTTCTGCAAAACGGGTTTGTAGACTTCTTTAGAAGAGGTCTAGAGGGCCATACCAATCAGGAAATCCCTGCCTCCAGGCAGACGGGCTGGCAGACGGGGATAATCCAGCTCGACCTTTGCTGATGCAGGCAGGATGGTGCACACTGAGCTGTGGGTGTCAGGAAACAGGAATGTGGCGAGCTCGCTTGAGGTGTTGTACACCATGTACATTCACGAGTGGTCACTAAGTAGATTGCTCACATGGCCCACCTGTTCTGGATCGTTGCCTCTCTCAGCGCAGGCGGCAGAGCGTGCGAGGAAATCGGGCTTCTCTCTGGCGGCGGCTGCCAGGGCTCTGTTGGGTACAGCGCCTGCAGTCGACATGATCGAGGCGAGGAGTGTTTGTGGCTTCCAGGTGCAAGGATCCATCGAGCAGCTTGGCAGCATCAGGACAGGCTGCATGCTCCGCATTCCACTGCTGCTATATGGGCGGCCGGTGTACAAGCTGGAGGACGAGGCGCGATATCTTTACTTCATGCACGAAGGTGGATGCTTCCTCGATGGATACAGCCCAAGCTTCAAGAGCTTTGCAGCGGCTGCAGACCCAGCCATTCTATCAAACTTGTTCGAGGTGGAGGGATATTGGGCCATTGGCACGCATGTGGGGAATGCAAGGGGCTCCGACAGCTGCCATGGGTTCAGCTGGGACTTGGCCATCACCCCAGATGAAATCCAAAAATCTTGGCAGGTGCGTGAGCCTACGGGTTGGAGGCCAAACTACGCTTTGAAGTTCGTGCCTGTTCTTGAGAATACAGTCAGTGACAATTGACAATGGTTGTTGACACGATGGGAGCTGCAGCTGGGATGGCATCAACTGGGTTCTTGTTAGGTGATTTAATCTAAGTTACCATAATAGAGAAGCCATAGTATTTACTATTTACTATAGATTCGCATTATGGTCCATATATGGTAGCTGAAATAAGATCCGTTAACAAGGACCCAGTCAAAGAGTGCCGAGCCTTGGCATGACATCCAATACTTCCCACCGCTTGTGTGCAAAGCTTCACACAAGGTCTACTGCCAACGTGTCAAAACATCCGTGCAGCCGGGGTGATGGTTAGCACCACAGTGCAAGAGCGATGCAGTGGCTAGCTAATAGCTCGCTCCATCGTCTTTTCGGAGTTGACAAGTAGGTTTACATTTTCTGGGTGCCTAGGTTTAGCAATTAGGACCTGGTTTGCGGTAGTTGCAGGCCCATCAGATCATCAGCTGCCAACTTCAAACCTTAAACCTTGCACGAAGTCCCAAAAATGCCCAAGTCTCAAGTCTGAAGCAGACGTCTGAGGTCGAGCCGGTGAGTTAGCGTTCGCTGTGCGTGGGCGCATGGTGCGAAGACGAAGGGCATCGAAGACGAAGATGTAGTCGTAGGAGATGATGTAGGGGCTTGAATCATTACCAACATTGACTTTGGGTTCCTTACTATACTTGTTCTAAACATTGTACCAGCCCCCTACATCAGTGAATTCAGCCACTTGCCTGCTGCTCCTTTCCCAGAGGTCCCAAAAATTAGAGCCCATAGAAGAAGTCCTACGATGTACCCATTATATAAACCCTAAACGCGAAACCCTAAATCCCAAGCCCTAAATCATATAGGGTCCCATATTAGTCTAGATCCTGTCGGGGTTTTGCTAAAGTCGTTTCAGGGACCCAGAGCTCCTCCTTAAGGCCAGCGCCTTTGGTGAAGGCCCCGTTTGCTTTCATTATTGTTTGTATTAGCATCATTATTCCGATTCTTTCCATTCGTTTTTAGTGATACAATAGTGATCTCAGTCTTCTGCTTCTTGCCATGATTATTGTCAGAAAGATTATTCTCTTTTTTTTGTAGAGGCTACGGTGCGTCCTGGGAGGTCAGATCGCTGCAAAGGCCTGCTTTGAAGGTTTCATCCGGTCTCAGCAATGTGCTTCAGTGATTTGGAAGTGTGCTATCGTGAGGTTTCAGGTAGTTTACCCTTAAACATCCCTAAACCCTAAACCGTTAACCCTTAACCCTAAACATCCCTACACCCTAAACCTCAAACCCTTTAACCCTAAACATCCCTACACCCTGGACTGTAAAACTCTAGAGCTTTCCGCCCGGGCCTTGGAGTTCGGGCTGCGGAGGCTGTAGACATTGCAGCACATGTTCAAGATTGTTAACTTCAGCTTATAGGCTGGGTTTAGGGTTTAGGGTACTTGTAGGCCTTTCGCGGCCTTCTGAACCCTAAGCCGACACTGCTAGAAGGCTGTCTGCCATGGACCCCAGGCCTCGATCAGAAGTTTTTGAAGAGCCGACACCATACAGCTCTGCTGCCATCTTTAAGGGTTTAGGGTTTTGGGTTTAGGGTTTAGGGGGGATGCTGTAGGGGGGAAAGCTTTGGGTGCTACGCCAGCCTCCATAGGTTCTTGACCGTAGCTTGTTGGGGGCTGGGGTAGGTTAATGGAGTTAAGGGTTTAGGACAAACATGCAGATGCAGACAGCGTGTAGATATAGGAAGTACCGTAGTGTGAGTCTATTGCCTGTACTCGGACTGCTGGTCTGCCCAAACGGCTCCGCAAGGAATCCTTCGAGTAAAGTCCCCGCATGGTGGCTCCGAGTTGCAGATTTTTGTGCTGAAGTGCTGCATGAGGGGGCAGCAGCAGCTTCCGTTTCAAGAGGACGGCTTGACTATGATATAGGAAGGTCGGATCTTGCGTGCTGAGACTGTTCGGTGTAAAAGGTTTGGACATAAAAGCCTCAAGCCCTAAATCCTAAGCTGTCCTAAACCCTAAACCTTAAACCCTAAACCGTGATATATAGTTTCGGCTTATCCGCTTGGTGGGGAGGAGCTGCCAACCTTGGACCGGCCGCCGCTCGATGTTAGGGGGCGGACCCTGGCCGCTTGCACAGAATGTCTCCGAGGGCAAAGGAAGCCCTGAACCCGAAACCCTAAATCTTATATATTATAGTTTAGGGTTCTAGGGTTTAGGGTTTAGTGTATCAGCCCTAAACCTTAAACCCTAAACCCCAAACCCTAAACCCTAAACCGAACTGCTTGCATGTTGAGCAGGGAGGTAGGGAAGCTGCCTGTCGTGGGCGAGCGACCGAAACGTCGGCGGGAGTTGCATGACGCTTTTGCTGTAACAAGGCAGGCTCTTGTGGGAATAATTGCATTTGGCAACTGCTCGCCTTCATAATTCGAATAGACATTGGAGAAGCGCGATTCATTGAGGCCTCGAGGGCCTCCACATGTTTTCACCGTTCTTGTCGTCATCGCTTTATTCCGCTTATTCCTTTTTAATTCGGTGCCGTTTGAGTTCGTTCGAGTTCTCTTGTTTGTTAAGTTTAGCCCTAAAGTTCAAAACACAACAAACGACAGATCTAGCACATTATGCTCTGGTTATTTTGGAGATTAGAGAACCTACAGAAAGCGCTAGAATGTGATCATGAAGCAACATGAAGGTGCCAACGCAGTGACAGGAAACGTAGAACCTTCAGAGGTTGTCGAGGTCAGGAATAGCAGACAAGCAGTAGTTTCTGTTCTGAAAGGTCCGCAAGGGCCGGTTCATTCACATATCCAGTCGCTCAAATTGGAGTTGTGTGTCCGGCCTGGTGCCAGTGTCTTCAACGTTCATCGCGCTCTTGGCTGATTTCCCTCTGCTGTTAGATCCTCGGCCTGTGTCTCCTACGCTCCTTTCCACCATGTCGTGAAGCTGCATTGCAACACAAGGGTTCAATACATGGCGTTTGAGCATTTTTGTGTGTTTCGCCAGTGTTTCGCCTTCAGCCTAGCCTCAGATGGAGGAGAGAGACACCACTAACTTAGCTGTGCTTCGCCGGGAATGAGAGTGTTGACCTGGTTGTACAATTGGTATGCATGGATCATTCCCTCAGCCACCCTGCTAAGTACATCTAAGTACAGGCTGAACTGCTACTGCAAAATGAGCTGTATATGGTCATAGTATGTGTATTTTACCACTGGTATATATATATATATGGATATATATATATATACATATATATATATTTATGGATCATTCCCTCAGGCAAAGTAGGGATGGCTGGGAAGAGGGAGGAGGGGATGGATGCTTCCCGCAGCTCATGCGAAGCCTTCGGTTGGGCGACCCTCGGCGTGCTGGCCTGCGGCCTGCTGCTGGCCATGGCGCCTGGGGCTGGGAACTGCCGGGTGATCATGGGGTGTTGGGGAGGTTCAACTGGTGGTTGATCCTGTTTTTATATTTGTTTACAATGAATGGATCCATGTTTATAATGCATGGTTTCCGAACCTAGTTACACAACTAACGGGTTCATAGTGCTTAAGCCATCTTTCTCTAACTTTCAATAATAGTCATATAGTTAAGTGGCTCATGGCGGCTGACCTTCATCATGATGTAACCTTTTGGTGGTTGGTTTATCCAACCTTCTGGATCAAAATTGATGTATGAACCGTGATAAGCCACCACGAGATGCTGCATCATTAGATAAAGATGCTTAGATTTGTGATTGGGTTTCAAGCAGTGTGATATAGTTACTTGGGCCATGGTGGTTTACTTCCCATGTTTATCATATTGGGGTTAGATTAAGTTTGTCAAATTTGATATGTGATGGTTTCACATAATTAGCAATAATTGGTTAGTGGTGATCAATCCATCCTGACCTATTACATTGGCCTTCAGTTGTCCCCTATACAAAGCATCATGACAATGTGTGACTGTAAATCATCAGTTGTGTCTATCAATGACCGTAGATATGGTTTGCAGCATGGGATTTTGGTTCAGTGGAAAAATGAACTTTGTTTCTAACATTCTTTAGATGCTTTTCTAGTTTATGCTGGGTTCCAATGCAGCTTACCCACTGGCCAAGAATGCTCTTTGTGCCTTTTCGTGGTTGATTGCTTGCTGATAGCTAGCCAAGAGTGTGAACTCTACGATGCTTAACTGGCCGGATGATCATCCCATTTGACTCTCGGATGTGTTTGGTCATGGTGATTAGCAGCCTGCCATGCAAAATCATCCTGAGACCATTATTTACATACATACATACATACATACATACATGCATACATACATACATACATACATACATATGCATATATATATATATATATACATATTATTGTCTAATCAGTATCATGCCATTATCATACCATAATCAAATAACTGGTGTCATGCCATGATAACACCAACCAGTCAGCTACCTACAACGGTATGTCAAACGGCCAATGGCTGATGGCTTGTACCTTCTGGCACCCTTGCGCTGCACGTCATTTGAGGCAGTTGCCGTGCTACAAGATCTCAACGACCCCAGCAACGTGCCACATGAGGACTTAGGGTTCAGGGGCTTGTATTTGCCAAGGGTGGGTGGGTGGGTGGCAGTGGTTACTTTGATAATATAATATGACCATTCATGTTGAATGATTGTCCAATGATTACCTTATCACTGATTTATGCTCACTGATTGCCCATGGTAAGAAGCTCTGATTAACAGTCAATGCCAGCGAGCCCCATGTGATAATCCACAGGCTCTGAAACGGCTTTGAGTGTTGAGTCAGACATTCATACCATTTGCCAATGATGTTGACAGTTCAGTAGTTTGATTCATATCTTTGTTTGAACTTTTGTTTGAGCTGTCTTTTTTATGGAAATTCTCAGCATTGTCAGTGAGATGATTGCAGAATTCTCATATTTTTGGGGTGCTTGACGGGGTCAAGGTTTTCGGCCAATCCAATCGTCAGTGTTTGCCCCTATCAACTGATATTGATGATTGCAAACCATTGCAAACCACAGCCATGGTTCAAACCTAACCATTGTTCAGAATCAGGGGCTAACCGTCATCAACCAGGATTGAAGAATGATTTATGGGCTACCAACTGTCCAGCGCGGACGCAGCATGATTGACCAAAATGTTCACGACAATCTGTTCCGATTCAGAATAGCTTTGTTGGATCCAGGATGCATCCGCTGTTCTTTTTTTCTGATTTGCTTGGTTTTTGATACCAACAAATTACTTGTCCAATACTCATGTGTATTTTTCGAAATGGAATGCCCGCGGACATATGAGCATTTCTGTGTGTCAACAGCCAGCTTACCAGAATGGACCATTTGGCTTCCGCAGGAACCAGCAATTATGCACATTGTTATGTAACAGCCAGTGATGTATGTGTCATTGCAATGACTATTTTGCATCGAAAGATGCATTTGCCTATACATATGCTATATGGATACATATAGTGATATACAAACATATGTATTCTACGTGCATATCCAACACTGTTCATTCTAGTCAGCACGTGCAGGCAGGTGTGTAGATGCACATATCACGTGTGTAAATGATGGGTTTACTCTATGAATGTTGATCATCATAACCTAACTTTACTTCGTCGAAAATATCAACCACTTTTTCAACCGCTTTTCACCCTCACTACAGATGTCACCACGCCCATCCCAGCCCCCAGCCGTGCCCAGCAGGACCTATGCCTGAGCCCCTGGGACCCACAGCGCATGTCCTACGCGGAGTACGGCCACCTTCGGGCCTCCGCCTATTGCGCGTGGCGGCGGCTGCTGCAACGCTGAGGCCATGCAGCAGTGGCGCTGGGAACCGGGTTGGATGGCATCGCTAGGGATGTAGCAATGGTTGGTCGGTATGTCACAGAACCAACATCTGAGAAGGGGTTTACGAATTGGAGGGGGGTTACTAATCCTAATCTGGCACTAAATGATGGTTTTTTCCATTTAATTTTCAGGTGCTGCGCTGAGTTTACAATGGTGGGAGTGATTTTGGACCGGGGATGAGGGATGGTTCAGGAGTAATCAACGGTTTTGGTGAAGTGTGGGTGGAAAGAGTAAGGATGGAAACAATTCAAATCGACCGATTGCAGTCGTCTTTAGTACTAACGGTTCTCATCACCCCGTGCTCGGTGGATGGATGCTACCAAGCAGGACAAAATTAATTTTGGCTTGTTGCGCGAAAAAGTACTGAAGGTTAGAGTGAACCTCAGCAGACCACAGAAACGGGAGGCTGTGCATCCTTTGGTACCCATTGCAAGAGGGCATCTTGGCATATCTGTGTGCATGTCTGCGTGCGTGTATACGCATGTACGTCTTCGTGTGTATCTGGGCGTCTTTTTGTCTGTCTATGATAGGTCTGCATGTCTCTCCCTCCGAGTCGTCTTTCAGCCCCGGTCCGGGAAAGAGCCTTCGTCCCAACCCACGGCTCTCGAGTCTAGTTACGCACCTTTGTGGCTTGTAAGCGCTCCAGACAGCGGGGCCGGCCAGGCTCTGGCGGAGTCCCTGAAGTGAAGGGTATGTCCTGGCGGAGTTGAAGCTACACGGCAGCTGCATCGGTCCTGGGGGTGCTCAGGCCGGGGTAGATGGGATGGGACTTCTCGGTTGAGCGCGGTAGGAGCTGTTTGCTTTGTCTTGTCCAGCTCTGTCTTGCCAAGATCTCCAGGTCAAGCAGGTGCAGAGGATTCTAGAGTGTAGGAGGCGTCGTTATGACATCCGATCCAGGTGCAAGGCACTTCCCTCGTTAAAACGAACCCGCTACCAGGCGCTGGCGCCCGCTCTCAGGGGCCTCGCCGGCCTGAGGGTTCCTGATCTCAGCCGCAACGATCTCGATGACGACGGGGGGCGAAGGCGCGTCGTGGGAGCAGCGGACTTTGGGAGCAGCGGACTTTGAGATCGTGCCCTGAAGCTGAGGGGAGATTAGACACTGCAGGAAATGTTCAAGGTTGTCTAATTTTCCGCAGCTTAGAGGCCTTTCAGTCGGTTCTTCGGACTGCGTCGTCAAGTCGCTCATGGCCCATGGCGTGGGCTGAGAGGAGGGAGGAAGGGGAAGGTCACCAACCTCAAAGCCGAAACACTGAAGGCTCCAAGAGTCTCTCGGAGCTCCCTGAAACGACCATCCATATAATGATAATAATAATAGTAGTAGTAGTAGTAATAATCATAATAATATTATTTGTAGTTTTAATTATACTTATAATTACAGTTATTATCCAAAGCCCCATCTGATCATCTCAGTCAGACGCTGTGTAGGCATCGGGAGTACCGTGGTCTGAGTCTAGTCTTTGTAGTTGGATTGTTGGTCCGCCCAAACGGCTCTGCAGTGAATCTTTAGAGTTTGCCTAGAGTTTGGGTTTAAGACGCTAAGCCCTAAACCTTGAACCCTTATAAACACTGAACCCCAAACGTAACACCCTAAGCCCAAAGCCCTAAACCCTAAACCCCAAAACCCTAAAACCCTAAACCCTAAAGCGCGGAGGAGATGCCAGCCTTGTCCTGGCCGCCGCGCGATGTCGGGGTGCCGGCCGCTTGCGCGGAATGCCGTATCCTGACTTCGCCTTCCTCCGAGGGCAAAGGAAGGAAACTGCTGTCCGATTCTGTGCATATCGAGCCAGGAAGCAGGGAAGCAGCTGTCGTGCGTGACACTTTGCTTAGACTTAGCAACTGCTCAGCTTACTGACTCGAAACAGCGTTGGATTTGTGCGACGCATCCAGGCCTATAAACACTTTTTCACCTTTCGTGTCGTTCCGCACTTGCGTCGTCATCGTTTGATGTCCTGTGTCTTGCGCGTTTTTGTCGGCACCCTCGTTTGAGCTAGTTCGAGTTCTCCTCTTAAGTTGAGCTTCAAGAAGCTAACCAAAAAACCCACAGAGCAAGGCACGACAGATCTGGGACATCATGATCAGGTTGTTTTGGAGATGGAAGAACAGGAAGAAAGCGCTAGGATGTGATGACGAGGCAACATGCAGGGACAGGAAGCGAACACACTTCACAGACCAACGAAGTTGGAAATAGTGGCTGCAGATGCATAAGTTCTGAAAGGTCCCCGAGACCGTCCGCATCCGATGGATGTGGCCACCCCGAAAGTCGCAACCAAAGTCCCTTTCGGTCTCGAAGCCCTCAAGATCGACCGTTTTGCTCTGAGTTTTTGCGTCAAAGTCTCTCACAACGAGGACAGGCGGTGCACAGCGGGGTCTCAGTTTCTCGCTCCTGCGTCTTCGGGCCCAAACCTGTGACATGGCTTTCCACCTTGCAGGCATTTGGGGCCCGAAGCAAAGGGTACGGAGCAGCTGTCGGACAGCAGAACAGCAGAAAGCACAGCACCGGTTGAAGATAAGTGTTCGGTTCAGGGACGGGCGTTTTGTGGGCTTTAGCTGTGAGGGCCCCAAGAAGCTGGAAGGGGAAAGGCCTGAGCTGGCGAGCCATGGAGCAGAACGTCTCGATTACGAACGTCTCGATTACGACTCTGAAGGAGGCTACGGGCCTGGACGATCGATCCATCCTCTTCGTCCCACTCCTCTTTGCGGTGTACTTCGTGACTGTTGGTCTTGGAACAGCCATCGTGGCACGGCACACAAAACAAGCCAGAAAGGCGAGGGAAGCCCAAGAAGCCGGCCCAACTGTGCTGGGCAATAAGAGCTCCACCGATGCAGATGCAGACGCGCTACTGAGCCCGCGCCGAGGAAGGGCGGGGACGTGGGCCCGTCTGGGCCGCAAAAAGGCGGTTCAGATCTCCTTCGCGTGCACCTACAGTATTTGCATGTTTGCCACGCTGGTGAGCCTTGCAACAGGTAGCCTGTCCAAGAGGACGGGTCTGTATTGGGAGTGGTACCTGAGACTTCTCAGCCTCGCTTGCCTGTGGCACTTGCTTCAGGCCCTGTCTCTACCGAAAGAGCACGAATATCCCCGGATGGCCTTCGCTGACGCAACGCTGGCGGGCATGGTGCCCTTCATGTCGGACAACTTTGACATGCTGAAGGATATCATCTTCGGAGGACTCTGCTGGCAGTCGGACTGGTTCGGCGTCAAAGCCATGGCGTGGATAAGCTGGCTGTACATCCCAGCATTCCACGCCTACCTTCTTCAGCAAGAGAGCGTGCTCAATGAACTCGCTAGTCACGTCCTCTCGATTTGGACCATGGCGACGGAGACTGAAGATGGCCGGAGGCAACAGCGCGAACGGCCCGACGGGACGGAAGGCCCCAAGAAAAATGGCTGCTTCAGAAAGATGTGGCAGGACAAGGTGTGGCTTCCCATCCTCTACCGACAGACGACGCCCACGAAGCAGCAGATGCTGCTCGTGGAGAACGCCCCGCAGGCGATCATGGCGGTGCTGTACACAGCAGCAGAAGGTGGCAGCGTCATCGTGTCGGTGCTGAACATCGCCGTGCCGATTCTTCAGGTATTGGGATCCAGGGCTCTCTTCCCACGCCTTCGGGAAGCCATGGTGCCCTGGTACGTGAAGAAACTCAAGTCCGCCATCCAAGACGAGGATATGTTGACCCTGGGAGGACTCTGGAAAGAGGCCCGGGAAACCCTGAGTTTCAAATTGCAGGGATGCTCCGCGCTTGCTGTGACGTCCATGCTTGAGCCGAGTTAGTGACTTAGTGAGAGTAAAATCCGTGAGAAGGCCGACTTCGACGAGGCTCCAAAGCTGCTGGCTCATGTCGCGCGTGGCCTCTCCGTCTTCGATGGCGAGCCTGAGCTCCTGGACCGGTTGGAGTCCATGCCAGGCCCCTTGCTGTGCTTGTCTGGCGTTTTGACAGTCACAGTTTTCGCGAATGCTGCGCAGGGGACAAGAGCAGGGAAGTACGGTACATCCAGCTCCTGAAGGAGATGCTGATGCTGGCAGCCTCCAAGGGCACGCGCCTTGTTCTGGACGACCGAGACATGCGCGGCGATGCTTTGGAGTTCCAGGCTCGTCTTGGAAGCCCTAAGGAAGCAGAAGCAGCCCTAAATTGTTGACCGTTAACCGTAAACCAGAGCAGAGTTGTGGTCAGCTTGCATGCCCTCAGGCCGTATGCAGCTACCTGAAAAAGGCAGTCTTGGTGGAAGAGGCCCTCCTTCCTTCTTCTCAATGGCTTGAGCCTGGGACAGTTGACAGGTAAATCTCTCCAGGAACGACCTCGGAGCAGAGGAGGGTCAGGCAGCAATGCAGGGCGCAGGGTCTTTGTCCACGTTCCGGACTTGCAGTGGCCTGCATTGTGAGCTTGGGCCCGGTAGCAGCTGACAGGCCCTGGCCGCCAGCATCGCTGCCAACGGCTCCATCATCGACCTGAAGCTGTCGGGAAACTCTTTTGGGACCACCGGCATGCAGGCGCTGCATACCGTGTTTTCACAGGGCCATACTTTCGGCCGAAGCCAGGAAGCTTGCTTCAGGCCCTGGCTGAAAAAGCCTTGCGCATTCAAAGCCTTCGGCACCTCGACGTCGCTGGCAACGGCCTGGGTGCGGCTGGCTTGCAGGCTGGGTTCGAGCAGGGTTTAGTGCAGCGTAGGCTCTCGCTCTTCTCTCGCAGGCCTTGGCAGAGGCTTTGGCTGAGACTTCCCTGCTGGAGTCTCTGGACGTGGGCTCCAACGATCTTGGACCGGAGTGCGCTGAGGCCTTGGCAGTGGCATCGTGTTGAGGTGTAGGGTCGTTTCAAGGGCTAGCCATCACATAAGGTCTCCTGCCGTAGGGAGCTTTGGTTTGCAAAACCATGTCCAGTCAGAAGACAGCAAAATGAGTGAAGATGTCTCATCTGAGAGTCATCTAGATATCCATGGAAAGAGCCCAGCGAAGCCTTCAAGGCTGAGTTCAGGTTTGCATGAGCCATGTTCAGGGCTTGTCATCCTTGTGTACGGACCCTGCTTCGACGGGTCCCTGGTACACTTCTTCGTTTGATGTGGTCCTTTCTAGTCACAGAAGGTGTCCCAGAGGGGCAAATTGACTTCTGCAGGTCCTTGCACCTATTGCATGCTCCGTGCCCAGCCTCGACAATGGAAAACCATTTTCTGGGTCGCATGATTTACCAATCCAGCCAAACGGCAGCGGATGCCCCTGAGCCTGTGACAGACAAACACGACCACTTTGCAAACTGCACTTGTGATTGAGATCAAGGAGAAGCCCTGTCATACATGCTGTAGAACTTGGAAAGATTTAGATTCAGGTTCGATCAGGAAGCGTAGTGTTGTCGTGTTTTGGCTTCTGATGCCCGGCTGGAACCCGGGCATGGTCCGAATTGCTCATGACCCGACCGAAGTTAGTCACAGCGGATGGCCACTTCCAGTTGCCATCCTTGGTCTTTGCTTCGGTGCTGCTTTGCCGGATCTCTGCTGGCATGTCGTAGGTTATTCGTTCGAACAGCTATCGCTGACAGTTACTTATTTGTTATTTGTTGTTCTGATGTTTTGTCGGAGCCGGGAGTGCCAATTCACTTGCCTGGACCTGCCTGTCTGGCAAACAGATTCCAAGCGCATGCATTCCGAGAGCATTGCACGCAGGCCCTGAAGACGGTCCTCAGCATCGCGACTCTGACGGACTTCCGAGCCGACCAGAACACCTTGGCGGGTGCAGTTGCAAAGGCCTGCAATGAGCCGAGAGCGGTTTGTTAGCCTGGTGCCTGGCAAATCATTTTTGTGTGCATCACGGAGGCCGTCGCCGCAGCCCAGCGCAAAGAAAGCCTCCGCCAGCTGAGTGTGGCCGGCAACGACCTGGGCACAGCGGGCTTCCAGGCTGGGCTCGAAAAGCTGTCCGAACTGTGCTGACACCGCCTTTCCTGGACCTTTGTCGCAGGCCTTGGCAGAAGCACTGGTCAAGACGGAGACGCCTGTGGAGATTATCGATGTTGGATCCAATAGAATTTTGGAGCTCTGTTCCGAGGCCTGGACAGGCAGCATGTACTTGTCCAGCAGAGTCTAACGTTGAGTCGGCGAGTCGGCTCCATGCAGTGCTGATTTCTGAAGAAGCCGTAAGATCTGCTCTGTGCTCCCTGTCACCGCTCCAGAGCCACATCGAAGCTGCGGCTTCGTGAACCCAATTTTTGTATCAGCTGGGAGGGGGGTAGTCAACCTTGCGGAGCGTAGTGTGCCATGCATGATGTGGTATCGGATATCGAGCCGTGGGAGCGTCCACCATTTTGCCTTTCTAGAGCTCTGTGCGCTTTCAGGCGGATATTGTCGCTCCGCTGGCCGATTTGTGCCTGTCGGGGGTGCAGCGTGTTTTTGTAGGAAAAAGCTTGTAGGTCGCACATGTTGTCTGCCTTGAGTTATGTTCGATCGGCTGTATGCCGCACGGTAAGTCGTACTGCAGCCACATGCTCCGATGCATCAAACGCGCAGAAGTAAGACGTACTGCAGTCGCATGCTCCGATGCATCACCTCGGCATGTTCAGGCCTTGCAGAAGCTTCTCTGTACGAAGACCCTCAAGCATTTCCGTGCTGCCCACAACGCCTTGCGGGATGTGGGGGCCAAGGCCGGCAATGCAAGGCACCTTCCTTCTTCGTGCGTCGCCTCGGTTGCCAGGTCGTGGCAGAATGCCTTGACTCTGACCGCTGCGCGATCGAACGACTGAGCCTCGTGGCCAACGGCATTGGCGCAAATGGGTTGCAGGTTAGGACCTTACTGGCAGCATGGCGACATCGACCATGAGGCATCTCCATGAAAATGCCGACCAAACATGCAGGCTCTGGCCTCCATTCGGCGACGTGCAGCCGTTCAGCTCCACATCTCCGGAAACCTTATGAACCTAGACTGGGGCCCACGAGCGAAGGCCAGGCCGGACTGTGTAACGTACCGCACCGTGGGCAGCCCTGTGCAAAACACAGCCGTGTGTGCAACACCGAGGCTGCCGAAGACCTGAGTCGGTGCTTCAGGCTGATGGACGTGGTGGTGGCACACGATGACAAGTCGACTGATGCTGTTGACAAAGCCCAGGAGGTGCAGCTCCGCGCCTGGGGCCTCCGTGTCAGCAGAACCAGAGGGGGCTCCCTTTCGGACAGGTGCGGCAGGCTCTCCGAGATGGCCAAGTCGAGATCTTTTGGGGCAAACGAGCGGATTGCGAGGCATCGTGACGGGAGCACAACTTCCAGCCGCTTTTCCTGCTTTTGTCAGGAGCTGGCTGCGGCCTTGCAGGGCCAGTCTCGGCTGCAGGTCTTACAGGTCTACTCGGGTAAGGATGTCGAGGCGGTGGGGTGTGCCCCGTGGGTCTCGTTTGCCTCCTGGGCGCGGTCTCGCACTTCTCTGCCAGGCCGTGTTGGAGGCCCTCAAGAGCCACGTCGCGCTGAAGAGCCTCGTACTCTGGGAACCCGACGGCTCGCTGTCGGAGGTAGGTGTTTGACAGCATTCAACACCCTTCGTCTACAGCAGCAAATTCCTTTTGGGACACATGTCCAAGAGTTCGATGAACCTGTTGCAAGGGAACACTGGCACTTGTGGCACTGCCTGATCGCTTTGCATCTGGCCAGGCCCTCCGCTTCGCCCTGGCTGGAAAGTCTGGTCTTGAGGAGCTGGCGTTACAACACACCTTCATCGGTCCAAAAGAAATGCAGGCAGGGGATGTAGTTCTGTGCTGACTCATTAAACCGTGTGTCGCCACGACCCTTCGCTCGGGAAAGCAAGTGTGCCGCCAGGCCCTTGCGCCCGCTCTCAAGGGCCTCGCCGCCCTGAAGGTCCTCCATGTAGGCTACAACCATCTCGGGCACTACGGGGCGAAGGCGCGTCGTGGGAGAATCGGAAGTTAAGATTGAGCCTTCAAGCTCTGGGCAGATTCTGATGATTCTGAGTGGTTCGTCCTCAGCCTCGAATGCGTGCGGGGTTTGGAGCCTCGCTGCGGTTCTCTTGAGACGTGATATTATGATAGGTTTTGAATATGAACATTTGCAAAGCATCTTGTTGTCGAAACGGAAGGCGGTCAGGTTCTCCTCGATCTCATCTTGGGGGAAGAACTCGGAGTAGCTGCAGACACCTGCTGCAAGGAAAGAGGGGACACCCGACAGCACGAGTTGTCAGCACTCTAGTTCAGACTCAGACCCTGAGCTTGCTACGCACCTGTGTGGCTTCCGACATACCTGGAAGTGCTCCACACGTCGGCGCCGGCCAGGCTCTGGCGGAGTCCCTCACGGGCATGCCCTTGCTCGAGCAGTTGGTCCTATGGAACAACAAGATCGGTTCAGAGGGTGCTGAGGCCGGGGAAGAGTTCTGTCTTACCAAGATCTCCAGGCCAAGCGGGTGCAGAGGATTCTAGGGCATACCGCATTGTCACCACGACGGCCCATCTAGGCGTAAGGCCCTTCGCTGGGGAAAGCAACTTCGCCGCCAGGCCCTGGCGCCCGCTCTCAAGGGCCTCGCCGCCCTGAAGGTCCTTCGTCTAGGTGACAACACTCTCGGAGACTACGGTGTGAAGGCGCGTCCTGGGAGAACCACGAGCATGTCCATGAGATGCTGAGTGGTCGAGGTCTTGAGCCTCGCTTTTTCGTTCAAAAAAGAAGGTCTAGATGCGGATGATGGGGAAGGAGTTACATGGCGACGATATAGTCTCCTACTGACCCCGAAGCTCAGCTCTCGCGCCTCGCACAAGCACACACGGTCTCTTCATTGACAAAAGGGTAGTTAAAAAGTAGGGTCCCTTTTTAGGTCCCCAATATAGTGCGGCACCCTTATGAACATGACCCCAGTAGGGACCCTAATTTAGAGAACTGCCCGATAGGTGACAATGAATATACCGCTGCCTTTTTCAAGAACTTCCGTGAACACCGCAGTGGCAAGCCGGAAACTTCAGAAGCGATACTGGAGTGAGGGGGCCCCCTTTGGACGGAACGTACATCTAACCCCTGACTGCCAGCTTCTGGACAGCTTGGCAGAGAGACTTTCGGTCGGGTTCGGCAACAGACGATGTGGCGCACCCTCTGCCTTTGCCAGGCTGTGAGGGATGCCGTGAAAGACCTGCCAGCGCTGAAGAAATTGGAGGTGTAGGCCGCCGGCTCAGAGCCGGAGCGACACGGATGTCGAAGGAGGTCTGAGGGCTCGGGAGTCTCGAAGCCGGAACCTGCCACCCTCGAAGTTGCACACAGCCCCGTGTTGACCCACTTTGCAGGCTTCAGCTTCCATCGCTGCCTTCGCCATAAGTGAGTGAGCCGCGCATGCTGCAATGCTAATGCCACAGCTGAGCCACCGGGGGCGTCCGTCTGGGTCCGGAGTACTGCTTCAAGGTTGAATCTGTGTTACGAGTTCTGGAGCAGTTGGGAGTTCGCGCACGCAGCGGACAAAGGGCGGCTACCCTCGATGCGTGCGTCCGACTGCTGTACTTAGAGGTCCAGGGGACTCAGTAGGTTATGAGTAGAGTTGTAAGTACCCTAACCAGAGTTACCCAAATTATAACCCTACTTAAAGCCGACTTACTAAGTCCCCTGGACCTCCGACCGTAGTGCATCTGCAAAAGATATCCCAGACTCTCAGTAGAGGGCCCGGCAAAGACCTCGAGGAGTAGTGTCGTAAACAGTTTCGGTCTCGTGACCATGAAGATACCTAGCTTTGTGAGTACTGCATGTCCCCGGCGGGAACAGGGTGGCTTAGTGTCCGCTGACTAGATGTAGTCAGTCAGGGCCTTCAGTTTTGGCTTTGGACTTTGTGTGAGTTTCCCCAAGCATGGGATTCGTTTCAGGCTGGACCCTAAGATTCGGCTGCTCAAAAAAACCGCATTCGACGGCTACGTCTTCGCCTCTGCACTTGAGAGCCTTGCATCCCCTCTTCGTGCTCTTGGCTCAAGGCCTTTGAAGACTGGGAGCCCCTTCCTCACCAGCGGCGGTCATGACATCCTGTGCCATTTTTTTGATAGTAAGACAACTGCCGGTGTTAGGATATATTAATACAGTACGGTATATCCGGTATATCTAACCACATGCAACTTTCAACCCGACACGTCCGCAGTCAGAGTCGAAGATCGCGGCTCCTGCGCGAAGTCGTCATGCGTCTCGTCGAAGCCATGGATTCCGCGGAGCGCGGAGGACATTCGACGCGCTAGAATCTGCCTTTTCGCCGAGCCACGGGCGTTTACCTATCATAGGAGCAAAACGGGGCTACTAGGTACTTAGAACCCTACTCAGTCCCCCTGCTCTCGGGCATTGAAGGACTCACACTTTCGCTGGTTCCGTGCACGTTCTCGGGTGAATCCTCAAGGACCAAAAGACCCTTAAAGCCAGGGACCCCATACCCTTATACTAAGAATCTCTGTTATGGTATGTGCCCTTTTGGGGTTCATGTCGTCCTTAAGGTCAGAGCTTCCAAGGCTTCTCCAGGGAGAGGTCTGAGGGCCTCGGAAACGAAGCGAACATCATTCCTCATAACAAGCCGTGGTTTCTGTGGTACTATGGTTTGGGTTCCTTATATTACAGTTACAGCAGAATATACCCCCAAAGCCCTGTCCTAACTACTAAAGCCCCCTAGTTACATTATTCCTGGTTTCGTTCAGACGTTTCATGTTCCAGCTTTGGGCCTCACTGGTTCTTCGGCTTCGGGTTCCGAGCTTGAGGGTTGGCGCCTGATGTCGTCGTGCGGCTGCATCTCTTGTGTTGGTGAGCTCGATCCCTGAGCAACTGGGTTCTTGTTAAGGGGATTTAGTTTAAGTTACAATAATACAGAAACAGTATTATTTACTATAGATCCCCGTTCAGGTAACTTCCATAAGAATCCCTCAACAAGAACCCAGAAGCTAAGTGATCAGAGGCAGATGGGGTTCCTACAGCTTGGAGGCTCGATGGTCGATTCCCTATACTGCTATACTCCTTTTATATATATATATACCCCAAAACCCTATTCTCATCATTTTAACCACTACATTGGCCCCGTTTATCCCTATGATATCTAAAAAACTGTACTGCAGCCCTTGCATGTTGGCTCCGATTGCAGCGTTTCGTGCTGAAGTCTCCCATGCGGGGTCGTGAAAGCCTCCCTTCAAAACCTTTATCATGAGGATACACGGGGCCAATGTAGGGGCCTTAATGATTAGAATAGGGTTCTGGGGTATATTATATTATAGTCATAATAAGGAACCCCC
>CAJNJA010030675.1:309-13626 GCA_905231915.1 Symbiodinium necroappetens
TCCACGGTAAGCGTCTCATCCTTTTTTAGCATGTCCACGGTAGGCGTCTCAAACACTTCTTGGCATGTTGACAGGACTTTTAGTATGTTGACGGGTGGCGTCCCTCTACCCTCAACACCTCAACCCCTAACCCTAAACCCTTTAACCCCTAAGCCCTAAACCGAACCAAAGCTATAGAAGCCTATCAGCTCTATGCCCTTCCACGCCGAACACCAGAGCTCCCACCCTCACAGCATTATAGAGAAGCGTGTGCAGAGTCGGGATCCCTGTCGACAAAGATTTACAACATGCATGAGCATATGGGGCTTCTAAGGTCTATCTGTCTGCCCGTGTGTCTGTGTGTCTGCGTGTCTGTGTGTCTGTGTGTCTGTGTGTCTGTCTGTCTGTCTGTCTGTCTGTCTGTCCGTCTGTCTGTTTGTCTGTCTGTCTGTCCGTCGGTCTGTCTGTCTGTCTTTGTGTCTGTTGAGCTACCTACTTCTATCTAATATGGGAACCTGATTAAGAAACCTTGGGTCCTTATTATCAGGGTTCTATACATAAATCCTAATAGTTTTGGGGGTTCAAAGGGCCAGGGGCTTCTTAATCAGGGTTCCTACATTATCTACCCACCAACTTCGAGGATTCAGAGAAATTGGGCTTTTGGGGTCTTTGGCTTTAGGGCTCGGGGCGCTTTTGGACTTCGAGGCTGTGGCAGCGATCCCGAGCTGTCGGAAAGCGCTGCGGAGAGATCTATGAGACCGGAGCTGCCGGGGCCTCGGTCGGGGCGACAGCTTTGCTTCGGGGGGGTGGTTTTAGGGCTGCTTAGGGCTTAGGTTTGAGTTTTGGGGGTAGGGTTTATGGCGATTTTCAGGGCTCAGGGTGTAGGGCTGCGCGGTATGGGTTTGTTCAGGGCTTTGCAAGTGCTGAGCGTTTCGGCTTCAGGACTTTATGAGGTTTCGGATGCAGGAATTATGATTCAGTGGCTAGATGTCTAGGCCGTTTAGGTTCTTCTTTTCCTAGGCTTTTAGACTTTCGAGTTTAGGGCAGTTCATGTTTTCCCTGAATTCCTGCACAAAAAGGCCTCGAGGTCTTTCTGTGCCTGCCCTAAACCCCGAAACCCTAAACCCTAAAAGCCCCTAAAACCCTAAACCCTAAGCATGTTGCTCTTTCTGAACTGGACATGCCGACTGCACGGAGTTCGACCTGATGTTCCTTACGCAGACTCTGCCTCAAGCCCGCTAACTGCTTAGGTAGGGGCTTTAATAATTCGAAAAGGGTTTTGGGGTATAACATATATATATATATATATTTATATACATACACTTTAGTTTTTAGAAGGAACCCACCCAAAAAATAGTGTTGGTAATTATATTTAAGCCCCTATAGTATCTGCTAACTTGGGAGACTCTGAGTCTCTGAGAACCCACGCATTCAAGCACAGAGTGTGAGTTTAGGGTTTAGGGTCTAGGGTTTAGGGTTTAGTCTAAACAGCCATGTTGCGAGGGCTCCTATCAGCCATGGGGACTCCTACTGTTGAAACCGGAAGTCCAATCTTGGCATTGGAGAGGGCTCTTGGACTCCATGACTGGTTCCCTGTTGGGGCTTTATAAAGAATGATCGTTTTTGATCTTGATTATTGGGTTTTATGAAACGGTTTTATTACTGCAAAATGTGAAGTGTATCCAACAAGGACCCGGATGAAGCACAGCCCTTCCACCTGCTCTGCCTGTTGGGTCTAGGACCTTTGCGCGTTGGGCGCTTTTTTTGAGCGTGGCCTGTGCACCGTGGCCTGTGCTCCGAAACACTGCTTGCGAGAATGAGCCATGTCGAGTTGATTGCCAGCAAAGATGCAGCCACAAACCCAGCACCCGGAGCATGCGAGTTTTTTACGGGCTCCAATGCACGAACTAGGAATGAACCATGTCGCAGCCAAAGACTTTGGACCATCAGCTAACCTACATTGCTCGTCTTGGCCCGGCACGCTGTGGCCACTGGCGCGAGTCCGGTTCCCATTTGCTCAGAAACTTCCATCGGCACTCATCTGAGTATTGAAATCGACGAGTGGGACGATGTGTGCTACAGTAATGAGCAGCTTGCTGAAGCTTCTTGACCTCGCAGCTGCTCGCAAAGCTCTGCGCTTCCAATGACGGACTGCAACAAATAGCAGTCATCCCCGTTTCCAACCTGACATCCAAGCAACATTCAGGGTTGAGGGGCTGAGAAGTAGGCTGCAATTTCACCCAGTGCTGATTTTAAGCCTCCGAACTAAATTCCGTGCACAGTGCAGATCGAGTCTGTAGAGTACAGTTGTTTGAGAAAGCAATACTCATGGTGCGTAGATTGTGTGGAAGCATTTGCACTAAACTTGCCTGAAAGGCCAAACCCTAAACCTGCGAAGTCTGGTCTTTGACACCCGAAACCTGCAAATAGGCATCCCTACCCATAGGCTCCAAAGTAGTTCCTTTTTGTGGTTTATCTTTAGGATCCTATAAGGTAACCCCCAAAAGGAACTACTTTAGAGCCTATGGGTAAAGCATTTAGCCTACTGAACCAAAACCAGCTTACCTCTCCCCCCCCCTCCCCGCCCCAACATCAGCGTTGAAGGCTGCTGACTTGCATCGGTTTAGGGTTTAGGGTTTAGGCCAAGATTCCCTCACACCCACCACTCGCTGTGTGGATGCGTGAACGAGGACCCTTGTGGACTCCGCATGCTGGAGGAATCCCTCCTCTGACCTTGACATGAAGGTCCAAAGGTATTATTATTGTTACTATATAATTATATTTTGGAACTTATTACTATATTCCATCCTTTTTTTACTTTAATTTCGGGCATAGGAGTTTGATGGTTTAGGTGGGGCCCAAGTCTTCGAACTGTACACTTCACTAGTGCCTTGGGGGTTAGGGTTTGGGGGTTTTCGGGTCTATTGCTTTGGGGTTTATGGGGTCGGGTGTTTCGGTTATGACACATGGGAACGCTAGGCCGCTAGGACTAGCGGTGAGAGCTTCGGCGATGTCAGGGTTTGGGGATTTCGGGATTAGGCTTCGGGTGTAGAGCGGCTTGCCCTTCTCTGGGGTTGAGGGTTTGGTGCTTACTAATTACTAATGAAGCTTCGGGATTGTGCCGCTGATGTTCTTCAATTGGTGGGCAAGGGGCGTCAGCGGACCAAAGGCTTTGAGCTTCCGATCCGCCGCGGCGTCGCCGTCCGCGGTGAGTAGGTAGCAGCAGTCAGGCCAGTGCGCATAGGTAAACTTCTCCTGCCCGAACAGCGAATAAACGAAAACCCTGAGAGAAAAAGCGCGAGACCTTGACAAGGGGAGCCATCACGAGCTAAATCCTCGAAACCCTGAATCCGCTAGACGTCTATTATAAACTGTATCCTCTTACTCGTCGGGAGCTTCTGTACCCGAGCCCCCGACACCGAAATGGCCAAAGCCCTTGCGCCTCCAGCCCTACACTTCTAACATACCGGGGCATTATTCGAATATAGTGTTGGGGCATACTTATATGTTAGAACTATAATACACGGACCCCTTAAGGGGAGCAACATTGCTAGACGATTCAGGCTTCTACACGACGCCTAGGCTCCTAAGTAGTTCCTTTTTGGGATTACCTTATAGGATTCTATAAACTCTACAAAAAACCAGAAAAAGGAACTACTTTGGAGCCTATGGGTACGTCCGAGGAGCCCAGCGGAAGCCCTCCGCCGCAGTCTCCGCGCCAGGCGGATCGGGAAGGTCGCGGCGGCGTGCCAAGATCCACTCGCCCAGGTCATCGGGGTTGTAGCCCTTCCTTTGGGGAGTTATAGGGGGGTTTAGGCCTAGAATCTAGAACTTCTGGCTTTAGGGGCATAAGGTTTCTAGGGTTTTCGGGTTAGGGCAGCCCTTCCTTTGGGGGATTTTGTGGGGTTTAGATCGAGGACATGGCTTTAGGGCTATCAGGCTTATAGGGTTCTGGGGTTGGGGTAGCCCTTCTGTCAGCCCTGGGATTGCCGGGGATTTAGGGGTCAGGTTTGGGCTGGAAGGGTTCCAGGCTACTCACTTGCAGAGAGCCGGGGTTCTGACGAAGGGACTTTGAGTTTATAGGGTCTAGGGTTTATAGGGTTATAGGGTTTATAGGGTTATAGGGTTTATAGGGTTGATAGGGGTTTAGGGTTTAGGGGTTTAGGGTTTAGGGTTGCTCTACTACATCTGCAGAGCTTGGACACCAAAACCCTGCAGCCACTCCGGCCTCAGAAGTTCTCAACAGCTCACTCCGCTCAGAACCCCAGGAGCCGATAAACCAAAATTCAAAACATAACACATGCACACTCAAACCTAAACACCACCTATAGTCTCCAGTGTAGTTCCCCTTTTGGCTTAGCCAGTTCTACATTCTGGATCCTATAATGGCAATCCCGAAACGAAACTACAATGGAGACTATAAGTGGCTTAGACACTAATAAAACCCAAAACCCGCACACCCTAAACACTATACCCTATATAGTTAGCACCCGAAAGACCGGAAACCTCGGAGAGTCACGCACTCCAAGCGTCAGGCCATTGTCGAAGCCGCCGCAGAGATGTGCGAACCCAAGGCTCTGGTAGATCTTCCTTGGAAATTAGGGTTATGTTCGCTGGGGTTATGTGTAAGTTTAGGGTTTATAGGGTCTAGAGATCTTCCATTTTATGGAATCTGAGGGAGCTCTCCGATTATAAACAGAGCATTGTTTAGGTTTAGGACTGAAGGGTATCTGGGGTGCAAGGCTTTTTTTTTGCTTGCTTTTTTGGGGGCTTCGGGTTGACAGGCGAAGAGCATGCAGGGCACAAGGGTTTAGGGTAGAAAGCTTTGGGCTTCAGGAACTTGGCGAAGGGCCTTGCGGCTTCATATGGGCTAATGTAAGGGCCTTAATAATTAGAATGGGGTTTTGGGGGTTCCTTACTATAATTATAGTATAGTATACCCCAAACCCTATTCTAATTATTAAGGTCCCTATATTAGGTTCTCGAACCCAACCTGCTCCTGCTTCTGTTCGCCACATCAACATGGATCATGCCCCTGCTTACGGTTGTCGTGACGTCCTTGGATCGGTCCGCTTTGTTCCATGCTTACCTACAGCCTCCTTTGTAGTTTCTTTCTTTGGCTTAACAAATCTCATGTTAAGGACCCCAAAAGGTAACCCCCCAAAAAAGAACTAGAATGGAGACGATAGGTACTATTCCAAACCGATACAAAACCAATATTCCACCGGGCTGTCTGGGAGCGCCTTATCCTTAACCCAGGGGTTGGGTCCAGAGGCCCCCTCTCCCAGGTTTCTCGGGGTGAGCGCCGACCTGAACATCCCGGGACTCCTATAAGAATATCGTCATTAAGGGTAAGCTCCTATAAAAATATAGTCATTAAGGGTAAGCTCCTATATGAACAGCGTCATTCTAAGGGTAACAGCAACAAGATCCCAGCTCAGCCTGGTGAAGTAGAAGTTGGGACCAGAATGGCAGCAAGACTACCAAGAAATTGCTGTACATGGCCGTCGGCTGCAGTGGCAACAGCCTTGAAACATTGTAGTATGAGTGGTATGTTGCAAGAGACGCAACTTCCCGGCAAAACCTCGCGTTCCAGCCCAGCTTCGCGGCAGCAGCACTGCCCGTGCCGAGAAGCAGCAAAGACCTTAGATGATGCTCTTGCAAGTAAAGTCGTCACACCCTGTATACTTAAGGCTGTGAGCCAAAGTCTTGTTGGATGATACTGTGGGCACATGTTTGCCTCTCTGCTACGAAGCTGTCAAATGAAAACGAATTCTTTAGAAGCAAATTGCCGCCAGCAGTACTAGCATTATCCTTGACGCTTCCAAGGACATCGACCCTGAAAAGTTAAAATCGGCTCCTCCACTCCTCCTGAACCATTGCAAACACACAAGGTGTTTGACAACGTCTTCGGGATTCCAACTTGCAGCCAGGAATGGAGCCACGGACAGGGTCCTTGTAGCCGACTTGTAGCCCAGAAGCCAGACATTCAAGCACTGCCCCACGAAACCCTAATTCCCTAAACAACCCGCAACCCAGTGTACACTGACTCTGCAGCCCAGATGCTTCGGGAACTTGGCATCCTGCTGTTGCATCACGTCTTCACAGACCTGATTCTGCAATGCCCCTCCAGGAGTTTAGGGGTGTTCCGATCCTCAACACGTAACCGGAAACATCACCTAGTTCAAGATGACCAGAAGGTTCTTCACAGCTCCCCCGTCCCTGACCATCATGACCCGATGAATCGCTGCTCCTCCCAACGGAACTAAGCTCGCATGCAGACTCGGTAGGCTCCTGGAAGTAGTTGAGCCCAGGCCCATGCTCTAAATGGTAGACCCAACATGAACCCAAAGGCCTGAAACATAGTCCCGCTGATGCCGCTGAAAGGTGGGGGTTTGGGGCTTGCGGGTTAGGCTTCCGTGATTCTTCAGTTGTTGTGGCTGCAGTTGCAGGTGTTGGCGATGGTAATGGTTTGGCTGATTCCTAAACTCTAAACCACCTAGGCAGAAATTCTGCAGTTTACGAATGAGCATGCTCGAAGTACATCTGAGCGGCTTTCCGGGCAAGACCTTTGCCCCGATGGTCCTTCATGGCCGTATACTAAGGCGTGTATGTGTGTGTATATATATGTATGTATGTATGTATGTATGTATGTATGTATGTATGTGTGTATATATATATATGTCTGTGTGTGGGTTTATCGGGTTCAGAACTTAGGGTTTCTTCAAGCAAGGTTTTCGACGGTGTAGGGTGCATGGTCGGTTTGTTGAGGATTAAAGGGGCTCGAGCCTCGATCGCAAGGAGAAGCCTGCATAAACCCCTGACCATATTCTCTCTTCTTCAACAACCAGGCCCAAAAAAGCTCAAACCATTTAGGATAGACATAATACATAAGGCCAAAAAGTTTAAAGTTCTCCCATTGGCTACCTAAGTATTGGCTTTGTGGACATCCGACAAAGTAGAAGTGGTATGTGGCAGTATCTTCTTCCTCAAACATCCACCAGTGACGCTGCGTAAGGTACGGTTCGCCAAATGCCTCCACTGTAAAAGTGCTGAAAGGCGGAAGCCCCGACACTCTAAGCCAAGCAACCCTGCACCCCCAAGAGTAAAAGAACGCCTACCCTAAACCCTAAACCCTAAACCCCTATATGGGCCCAGCCCCCGGTCCGGATGGGTGATCACGAAGCCGAAGAGACCCACCTGGCCCGGGACTTCTCAGTAGAGTGTGAGCATACCCATGGGCTCCATAAGAGCTCCTTTTTGGGATTACCTTATAGGATCCTAAAAAATTAAACCGCAAAAAAGGAACTGTAATGGAGCCTCTGGGTAAAGCGAGAACTCACAGGCCCCCTGTAAATGCTGATAAGGGTTCTTTTGGCTAAGACCCTAAACCCTAAACCTTGTTCTGTTGGCACCCTAAACCCTAAACCCTGAGGTGTAGGTTGGGAGACTTGTTTATCTTGTGGGTTCGGGGTGTAGCTAAAGGCTTTAGGTTTCAGGGGTTGGGCTTGAGGGCGCAGACTAAATTCGGCTGTACAGCCTCACCGGTAACCAGAGCCCTGAGGACCAAAGAAGAACCAAATGCCAAGATTGCAAGTATTATACTGTACGTACTATGCTATGCTATGCTATGCTATGCTATGCTATGCTACACTATGCTATACTATACTTTACTATTACTATGCTATGCTCGAATGTACTGCATACTATACCATGCTATATACTTTACTAGACTCTTACTCTTTCGGCATCTCCTGGCCTTGGATTTCACGTTGATCCAGACGTTGCAGTGCGCTGCAAAACCAGGCTGCGCGTCCGAAGAGGGAACGGCATAGCTGCCGAAGACCTCAGTTAGGGTGTAGGGGTTTAGGGGTTTAGGGGTTTAGGGTTTAGGCGCTTAGGGTTTAGGGGTTTAAGGGTTTAAGGTTTTATGGCTTAGGCTTTAGAGGTTTAGGGTCTAGGGGTTTATAGGGTATAGGGTTCAAGACCCAGGGCTCAGGGTCTAGGACTTGCAGTTTTTCGGTTTGCAGGGTTTTGGGTTTACCAGCACCCCCGAGTACCCTTCAATGGGGGCTTTAGGATCCTTAGTGAAAGGTACTTAGGATCCAAAAAGGGGGTAGTTGTGGGGGTTTTGCATGGTAGGGTTCATGAACTCATACTCATACCGGCATATCCCCTAAACCCTAAACCCTAAAGAGTCATATCTGCTAAGGGTTCCTAGGACTGCGGTGGTGCCGAAGGCTTGAGTGCGGAGCTTATGCGGTTCATGAACTCGGGGAGTAGAAGGTTGAGCTGTTTTGGGAAGCCGTGCCCTGTAGGATTCCATATATTAAAAACTGACCATGCCAATGTCTTGGGCTTAGACTAGCACAGAGTACATGAAGAGTGCAGAACTTTGTGAGCCGATATGATCTAAGCTATTGGGTCTCTGGCTGCATCTGCAACGACGCCAAGAATAAATATACATATATACATATATATATATATCTCATCTGATTTAGGTTTTATGGCTTCTAGATTCTAGGGTTTAGAGCTCGCGCGGGACTAGCTTTCGATAAGCTGAGCAACCCGAAACCCTTGTGTTGGGGCTCGGCACTGCGCAATCGCTGAAAGGATCCTCGGCAGCTCGCTCGGAGAAGAGAACTTTGCGCATCACCGGGCCAAAGTAGTTTGGGAAGTCTGGTCCTCAGAGGAATTCTGGGTAACCCCAAACCCCTAAACCCCTTAGCCCCTAAGCCCCCAACTAAACCCTGAACCATAAACCCTAAACCCTAAACCCTAAACCCCCAAACCCATAACTACTGCTTTAGGTGCTTCGGATGTCAGGGGCGTCTTTGGGTTCAGGGCCTTGGGCACGACAGGGTCTGGGACTCCTGGCTTGAGGTTTACCCCTAGGCTCCATCGTAGTTCCTTTTTTGGGGGGTTTAGGGTTTAGGGTTTAGTAGTTCCTTTTTTGGGGGGTTTATGTTTAGGATTCTATAACTTTACAGTAATCCCCCAAAAAGGAGCTACTATGGAGCCTATGGGCGGCATCGTGGGGTATGGGAGAGTTACATCAGGGGATGGGACTGAGGATTGCGAAGTGCAGCTCTCGAATTTCAGTGTAGACTTTGGTAGATGGCATCCCTGGCTCTATACCCAATATGACAGAAGTGGAAAACGCACATCTTGAGCTACATAGATCAGGCCACCCCCCCCCCGCGCAAGCTAAAGCAGCTGGCACATATTGCCGAGAATCCGAAAAGCTCCAAGAGACGCAGTAGCGGCTCCTCTCATGCGGCCAGCACAGGATGCTAAAATCCTACTGGATATATCCCTAAGCCCCCAGGTACCTACTATACAGGGTACTCGAGCCCCTAGGCCCTATATAGTAGGTATGGGGGGTTAGGGTATGGTTCTATATATGGGGTTTTACTAGATGTACGTCATTTCCAGGGTGTCAGAGTCAGAATCCTCTTCACGCTCAGCTTTCAGTCTACATACTGGGTTCTTGTTAAGGGATTTGATTTAAGTTACCATAATAAGGATCTATCGTAAATAATATGGTTTCCTTATTATGGTAACTTAAATTAAATCCCTCAACCTGAACCCAGCATACTTATACTGGGCTCCCCCGATGCTCCAAGTACCGCTGCAGCTCAAGCACCGGAGCCGGAGCTGAGGTCCAAGCATTACATGGCTAGTTCTCTAAGACAGGGTCCCTTGTTGGGCCCTTTCTTGAAAAGGGTGCGTTACTATTTTGGGAGCCTAGAGAGAGTACTTTCATTATTTCGGAGGCACAGGCCTTTCCCTTTGCAAGATTGGGCCGGGAGCAGGCTTCCGGATCCTTAACCATGCTGGACCAGTCATTTCAAAGGGCTTAGGGCTTGCGCACGTAATCAGGGACACAGGGGATGCATACCTATAGGCTCCCATTGTAGTTCCTTTCTGGGGGTCTATATATTTAGGATCCTATAAGGGTAATCCCAAAAAGGAACTACTATGGAGCCTGTGGGTGCTGAATGCTGAGATGTTTGCAGGGTTTGGGGCTTTCGGAAGGCGGCTTCAGGCACCTCCAGCGTTGCAGGCAACGGCGGCGAAGAGCCGCTGTTGCGCCCGTATCTACGAAGCTCATATCCGGCCGACATCCCGCGATGGAGGGGGAGGGGCTATAGAGTTTGGGATTCGGGCAGTAGTTGGGCTTGGGGCTCAGAGTCCGTGCGAGTTTTTTGTTGCAGAACATGGCACAGAATAGCCAGCCTCAAGTGCCTTTCAGACGCCTGAGAATCGAAAGGCAGAGAAGTTTCGACGAGATTTCGTTCTTGGCGAGGCTGTATCCTTCATCGGTCTCGCTAGGGATTTTGAGATCCAGGGTGTATGGGCGTATGGCCATGCTGATTCAGAATTTGTACCATCATCTTACTATTTCATCTTCAAAGTCTATCCTTGACATGTTTCATGCTCTGTCGACGTGAGTGGTCGTAGAGATAGCATGGGCCATGGACGGAACACATCATTCCTCCTTGGAGACATTTAAGGCCATGGCGGCATACCAGCGACATGAGTTTGTTTGAGAAGCTGCGGCAGAGTCTGCAGCGTGACGTGTTCCCTAAACCCTAAACCCTAAACGTGCCCAGTGGCGAGGGCTTACCGTCAGGCTGTCTGGGATCTTGCGGCTGAGTGGGATTGCCCTGACTTGCAAAGCATCTCTGCGAAGCCACAGAACGTACATCCTCCTAGCCTCCCCACAAAAACACCCAAGCTACAAAATCTCCAACAATTATTGATAAACGTACAAGTACACAAGCACGAAAGCCCTAACATCAACCTGACATGGATCCATCTGCAAAGCTTGTCATGCCCGCCAGTATAGGCTAGCGGATCAAGTGAGACTCTGAGACACCAAAACATGCAAGTAATACTTCGGCCAAAGCTGATTCATGACCAAATGAGGTTTTGCCCTAAACCCTAAACCCTAAAGTTTAGGTCATGCCAACAAACTCCCATCAAGCCTTAAGCATGGAAGCTGCCAGGCACATGGGACTCACACCCTCATGGAGTCCCGCCGGGGCTGCGACACAAGTTGTGACAGGGTGGGGACCCTGGCTACCTTGGCTTTTTCGGAGGTTTAGGGTTCAGAAGGTAAATAACGGTTTGTGGCGTTATGTAGGGCCCAGGGTCTAGGGGGTTGGGTTATAGCGGCTATGGGGCTTGGTGTTGGGGTTCAGAGGATTTGGCTTTCTAATCGGGCTGTCTTGCATGCAAAGGCTCACAAATGCTTCCGGCTAGCAGCAGGAATGACAGGCTATCGTCCCGAGACCAATGATGAACAGTAATTAAGGTTATGTGGGAAGTTCTCTAAATTAAGGTCCCTTTTGGGTCCCCAACATAGTACGGCACCCTTATAATGAGGACCTTAAGAGGGACCCTAATATAGAGAACTACCCATGTGGAAGTCTGCCAGACGTCCGGAGTTGGTAGTATCGTAATCCAAGGTAAGTAATTGCAGTATGGGGGTGGCTTGCACCGTTAGAAGGTAGGGTCGTGGGTTTAGGGTTTAGGGGTTTAGGTGTTTAGGGGATTAGGGTTTAGGGTTCCCCTACACCCTAAACCCCTAAAACCCTCTAAACCCTCAACCATTTGCCGTAGCACTACATAGGCCATTCACGGAATGTTCTTGTATCAACTCTTCCGGGCAGCAGACTACTCGCAAAACCCCAACCCCAACGACCTAAAATCTTTGTGGTTGGTTGAAATCTAAATATATGAAAATATATTAATGAGGTTATGCTGTGAAAACTGAATGAATATAATAACTTGTATTTTCTCCGGCATTGCACAGCAGACGTCTGCCAGCAGCGAAACAGCAAGGTCTGATACCAGTGTCTTCAGGGAAGGGGAGTTCACTTGCACGGTGTTTAGGTCTACAGAGGCTTTGTGCCGAGTCACCGAAGCTGATGGAAACACAAACTCGACCCATTTATGACCAAACAAGTCTAGGGTTTGGGGTTTAGGGTCTAGACCCTCATAGCCCTAAAACCCACTTGCGGCCGCGATGCCACAGCTGAAGAGGGCTCGCAAAAGCCCGTCCTGCGACAAGTACCCTCAACACACAGTTGAATCCGCCTCCGGTAGAAACCTATCTCTACCCCTGGGCTCCATAGTAGTTCCTTTTTGGGGATTACCTTATAGGATCCTAAGTATAAACCACAAAAGGGAACTATAATGGAGCCTCTGGGTATACACGTGAGGCGCTTTGAGTACGGTTATAACACCCTTCCGAAATGCAACCTCAGGGCTGGCGACGACTAGAACATGCCTCCTAAATCAGGCCATTCAACAGAACAGCCAATGCTGATTTCAAGAGATTCAGAATCATAAAGGCAAACTTCAGGAATAGTGGTGCTGCAACGACTTCCCTTTATAAATCTCTATTGAGTTGGTGCCTATCCAACAGCGAAGCTGCCAGAGGGGCAACCGATTACTTCCCTGAGGGTGGCCCCCTTTTGGTTTTCCAAGATGGAAGGTCTAAGGGTGAGGCGAAACACCGCTACACTCTGACCAACCTCAACCCTAACAAACACCACAAAACACACTCAAACCATCTAAAACCCCAAACCCTGAAAGCGAACACCACAACAAAAGCCGTGCCAAGCCATCAAAGGTAACTTCCTGGCCTCCTCTTGGCAGCGGGAGCGGCAAGAACGGCAGGGGCAGTCGCCCCCACCGCCAGTCTCCTGTGTACTACCCGAGGCTTTATGCAAGGAGCCGTTCCGCATGTCGGGCTCAGGGATTTAAGGGTTGTGGCTTAAGGTGCGGGTCAGTGTTGGGGTTTGGGGCAGTTTGGGGCTGAGGGTTCCGGCTTGTTTGGTGGAGGGCGACCGGGATTGGGATGACCAAAGCAACAGTAGCAGGGATAAATAGCATCCAGGAAGCCATCCTCTTCATCCTCATCTTGTTTTCATCATTACCAGCATCTTCTTCTTCTGCATGTTATTGTCCGTTGTCTTCTTCACTGTCATGTCGGGGTCATACAAGAGAATTTGTGAGAACATTGACCAATGAGTGACATAAGCGCGTCTGCCACCACGAGGACGACATGCAATCATGCTCATTGTTTATTTTTTAGCACGGATGCACCGAAGGGAACATCTCTCCCTAAACCCTATAAACTCCGAAACCGAACGCCTTTCGAAGTTAAACTAGACTAAACCCAATGACCTCGAAACCCCATGCCGAGTCCGTCCTCTACACCTAGGACCTGCGAGAGCTTCTCGCACCAGTAGCTATCTGAAGCTCTTGCTTTGGGGCTTTAGGATGTATGAACCCTAGGCCCGAAACCCCTAAATCCCTAAACCC
>CAJNJA010030675.1:19598-30693 GCA_905231915.1 Symbiodinium necroappetens
TAGGGTTTTAGGGTTTTAGGGTTTCGGGTTTAGGGATTTGGGAAAGAGGGCTCCGCAGCACAGGGGTTCTGTATAAATGAGGATTCAGCAAACAAACACATATGTACAAAATAAACACATGTCTATATACATGTGTATATATATATATATAGAGAGAGAGTCTTCTGTGGATAGGTTTGGTATTTGGTATGTGACATTAATGCAGCTCTACAGGGTTCAAGGTGGCAGTAATATTGGAGCTGAGAATGGTAGTGGCCATGATACCGAATAGGACAATGTTCATGATACCTTGATGTTGACAATGGCACAAAAATACGTGATGATGAATACTGACAGTGGCAACACCTGTCATACTGCTACTGGCAATACTCACACACTGATTGTGTTCATCAGCACCAAGGTTCTCAGAAACAACTGGAGAATAAACGGGGGCCGAGTCATGGCACTTACAATCGCACCTGGCCCATCGGTGCTTCGCAGCAAGCGCCTCGCAAAAAAAAACATCCGAGAAAAGTGCTTTTCATTGTTAACAGCATCAATGGGATGTAACTTCAAAGCTTGCAGTTGCAGTTCTTCCACTCCATGCCGTGTAAGTTCTATATGGTCGAAGGCTTTGTAAATGTTCAACCGTAACATGTGACACAATGTTGAAGAACATTTTCAGGTCAGGACTCTTTGCTAGAACGTCTACAGCACCTCAGGAAGACAGCAACCGATGTTGCAACAGACTGGGTTGTGGAAGTCGGGGCAAGGAGTCTACGTATGTTCTATCCTGGCTATCCGTAAAAGTTTGGTTCGTCTACATATTTTATATAGGACTATGGTAGTGGCGGTCGTCGAGTAGCAATATATTGAGCAGTAGTAGGAGTGGTAAGAAAACGAGGAGTAACATAGCAGTAGTCGTAAAGTCGTAAACTACTTTGGCCGGGGCACATGTACATCACCTCACAGCGCTTCATCTCGTTCAGCCTTACGAGCAGATCGCAAGAGGCCATGTGCTGTAGTGGTACCATCGGGGTACTATAAGGCGCATCGAAAAAGGGGCACTAAATGGGGTACTATAATGGGGCTGTTGATGGAAACCCACACGTTGGACTCTATGGCTAAAAGAACATAAGCATGTCGCTACAATAAGCGCTAAACCCTAGAGCGGGCCTACCTGGGCTATCTCTGGAGCAATCTGCAAGCACTCTGAGAACAGGTTCGGCTTCTCCACGGCACGTCAGGGTGGAGAAGGACTTCAGTGGAGCCTATGCGGCTTGAATCTGCAAACTGTCCACAGCAACGACTGCGAACTCTGGACTCTCGCATCGTAACCCCCTATAAACCCTAAACCCAAACCCTAAATGTAACCTGTACTACAGTACCACCTTTTCAGCAATGTAACCTGTACTACAGTACCCCCCTTTGCAGCTCCTTGCAAAGGGAGCTCACCGGGTTGGGTTTCCATGTTCGAATGCTCACATCCTGACCGGCTAAGCCCCAAATCATACATGGAGCCATCTTCAACATGAAATCCTAGGTCCTATACCCTATACGGAAACCCTAAACCCTAAACCCTAGGCCCTAAACCCTAAACCCTATACGGTCTCGAACAAGAGTCCATCCTGCAGTCAACGACCTAAAGGGCTCTCCAGGGCTGTCTGCAAAATAAGGCACATGGCTTCCCCATCCAGGCCGTTCACCGTCAGGATGCGGTCACCTTCTAACTATGAAGCATTCAGCAAGTAAGACACCCTACTACAGACCCTCCAATTCAGTGCAAAACATCTCGGAATCTGTTCCCCTGTTTGCTGAAACCCTATATGTTGCTCCTGGAGACGCATAGGACACAACGCATGAACAGCGAGAACAACATCGAATGATAACGGAGAGCCCTTGCGGTAGCGTCAGAGAATCACTTAACGTCAGGCTCAGGTTCCCTTCAGACCCAGAGAACCCAATACCCCTGAGTTAAGCAATATACCTTAAATCATAATATTCAGGCCCTTATAATTTAAGGTATATTCCTTAATTAAGGGGTATTGGGTTCCCTTCAGAGACCTGGCTGCAGACTCTAAGGTGGGTCAAGCACTCTGAGGGTCAGAAAAATGCCGCGATTGCTGATGGGGACTTATGCTACATCTCAGCCCTAAACCTTTGGCCCCACGACCTAAAGCCCTAAAGCAACAACAAGCAGATCTCATCAGCCTCTGCGTACTGCGCAGTCCGGAGAGGCCTGGCGCGAGGCTGCAAACCCTAAGAAGATAACCAAAAGCATACCGTAACCCTAAACGTCCCAAGGTCTATGGGCACTTAGTTTCATAGAACGGAGTAAGAAGATAACCAAAAGCACACCATAACCCTAAACGTCCCAAGGTCCAAAGGCATTTAGTTTCATAAAAAAGGAGTCTGGGAACATCCTGCAACTTCAGACAACTTCAAGCTGCTAAACTGCCGAATCACAGTACTGCCAGGGCGTGGGACTGCGAAGGGCAGCCCTTTGTTGAGCAGATACGTACCGGCGTTAACAGAGTTAGGTGGTTTTTTCTATAAGATTTGTCTCATCCGCTTAGCTGATCAGGTCGCACTGCAGGGAATTCGTATAGAAACCTTGTTGTATGGGTGTGGGCTTTAGCTTTGTTTTGGTGTACAATAGGTATAACCGTCAACAATTACACAACCTTAGCCCTCAGGACCCCCTTCTCGCAAGCACTTACCGCTAAGCCCAGGACCTTAAACCCTAGACCTCGACACCCTAAGCCTCAACTGAGGCCCTGAAGCCCTACACCCTAAAACCCCTAAAACCCCAAAGGCCCTACACCCTAAACTCCTCTGAGCCCTAAGCCCCAAGCCCTTCATCTTGGGATGGGGCCAACGGCACCTCGCCTTGTTCCACTCGGAGACGGGGCCACCCTCCAGGACATTCTCCTCGCAAAAGGTTGCTTTCATGCTATACTATACCCATGGGCTCCATGGTAGTTCCTTTTTGTGGTTCATATTTAGGATCCTATAAGGTAACCCCCAAAAGGAACTACTATGGAGCCCATGGGCAATCCGTCATATAGGACACTGTAATATTGCAAGTAAACCCAAGCTGAACTTCACGGCAAAGACCCTCGAACCCCCCATCCCATGAAACAACCAAGTCCCAAACAGAACCACAAAACCCTAAACCCTAAACTAACCCCTAAACCCCAAACCCTAAAGCAACACCCTAAACCCCAAACCCAAAAAACTAAACCCTAAACCCTAAAGCAACACCCTAAACCCTAAAGCAAAGCCCTAAACCCTACACCCTAAAACCCTATAAGCCCTAAACCGCAGCTGCGGGCTCCACAAGGGTGATGAAGGAGCCCTCCCTCTGCTCCAGGCGCATTGTCTCCAACCCCAGCGCCTCGGCTTCTTTAGAGAACCAAAATACCCCTTCATTAAGGAATGCACACCGTAATTTATAGGGTTCCTTACAGGGATCTATAAGGGTCAGAAGGGTTCTACAAGGGAATTAAGGAATTTGCCGTAAATTATAAGGTTCCTTAAAGGGATCCATACGGGTCATAAGGGTTCTATTAAGGGAATTAAGGAATGTGCGTAAATTATACGGTTCCTTAAAGGGATCCTAGGGAATTAAGGAATGTGCCGTAAATTATAGGGTTCCTTAAAGGGATCTATAAGGGTCATAAGGGTTCTATTAAGGGAATTAAGGAATGTGCCGTAAATTATAGGGTTCCTTAAAGGGATCTATAAGGGTCATAAGGGCTCTACCAAGGGAACCAAGGAATGCGCCGCAAACTATAGGGTTCCATAAGGGTCATAAGGGCTCCATAAAGGAATTAAGGAATGCGCCTTAAATTATAGGGTTCCTTAAAGGGATCTATAAGGGTCTCATAAGGGTCTCAAAAGGGTTCTATAAGGGAATTCAGGAATATATACCTTGAATTATCAGGGCCTTAATATTATGATTTGAGGTATATTCCTGAATTAAGGTGGGTTGTGGGTTCTCTGGGGTCCACACGGGCCTGAGGGCTTTGATAACCCAGGGTTTTGGGGTTTATAGGGTTTAGGGTTTAGGGTCTAGGGTCTGACCCTAGGGTTTAAGGTCTAGTATTTATAGGGTTTATAGGGTATAATAATGGGGCCTTAAGAATTAGAATAAGGGGTTGGGGGTATAATATAGGTGGGGTTCAGGCGCATGACGGGTTTAGGGGGCTCCAGGGCTTAGCAGCCGTAGGGAGCTTCGGGGCTATAGGGCTTTAGGGCAGTTTAGGGTTTTGTAGGGGGTTTAGCGCTTTCCATCCGGCGGTTACGCTGTTGCCGGAAGTTGGTCTTCGAGGTTTTTGCGATTTTGAGGGTCTGATGTCGGAGGGAAGCTCAGCCACCAAAAGCCTCAAGAGCTTTAGGGAGTATACCCACACGCTCCATAGTAGTTCCTTTTTGCGGTTGATGTTTAGGATCCTATAAGGTATTCCCAAAAAGGAACTACCATGGAGCCTATGGGTAACGCCCAGGGCCCGGAACTCTGAAGTCTGAGGCCCCCGAAACACTGGGGAAGTTGACCCTCGAAGGCTCGAGGCCCAGGT
This sequence comes from Symbiodinium necroappetens, assembly GCA_905231915.1. Taxonomy (NCBI): domain Eukaryota; class Dinophyceae; order Suessiales; family Symbiodiniaceae; genus Symbiodinium; species Symbiodinium necroappetens. The sequence goes on from CAJNJA010030675.1 coordinate 24,158, forward strand.
TGCAGACTGCAACACGCGCCACCAAACACAGCACTTGGAGGAGACATGAAATCGAAAAGGTGTAGGAGTAGGAGTTGGGAGTTAGGGTTGAACAACAAGGGCGGCACGGACGAACGTTGTAGTAGCATTTCGCAACACGGAAAGCTCAACGTATCGATCGCAATAATTTACAAGAAAGCTCACTGGGTATCACATTGCAATTGATACGACAATCGCCAGGGTTTTTTGTGGAAGTATCGAGCTGCCAAGAGCCAGATCAAGAACGGTGACTAGAGAGCACCCTGCCGTATTCAGCGAGCCTTGAAACTTCGAATGGGGTATACCATACTACGCTATATCCACAGGACTAAACTTCAAACACTCGGACTTCTACCAGGGTTATACCATAAGGAACCCGAATGAATAATGTTGCTAATACTAACCCTAAACCCTAAACCCCTACAACCCTAAACCCCTAATCTTTCAGTCTTCTACACTCTGCAAAAAGCCTTCGCCTAGGAATCCCGGCCTGGCCAGCCTGCCTCTGCAGCCGCACAGTGTAGCAAGCGCCCGCCTGCTGGATTCACGTCAGACCCTTGGGCTACCCAAGCCCTTTAGGGGTTTAGGGTTTAGGGGGTTTAGGGGGTTTAGGGGTTTAGGGGGTTTAGGGGATTTAGGGTTTAGGGTTTAGGGTTCCCAACCCTTTAATTAACGCAAAACATATCAAAACATATATCCTTATTACAGAACCTAGCAACGTTTGATAGAATATTACCAACGTAGCATAAACCTATAAATAGAAACTACAAAGATACAGCAATAGATACCCGCGCTATGCAGCCTTACATAAATCGGAATTGGCAGACATGGATGATCCTGTGTACCTGGACCCCAGAAGTATGTAGAATAATGGCCTTTTTATGGGTTTTGGGCCATTATTTTACCTTTCAAGTATTGACGACCCTGCAAGGCTTCCAAATGCACTGCGCCTCACTACTGGCCGCGGGGCCCGTCTCGGCGATCTTGCGCCAGTAGTCCATCACTTGCCTGCGACTTCAAAGTGCGATTCCATGGCTTCGGTTGGAAAAAAAAAACTTGCAAAGAGTTTCTAGAGCCTAAAAGTCCGCAACCTTCAGCCGTGTAGCTTGAATTGATATCAGCAGTATGAAGGACTCGGGGTAGTAGGAATGTTTGAAACTGCACTCGCGGTGCAGGATCAAGACTAAACTAAGTTTTGAGTCCTTTGGACCCAATGCCCCTAAAGCCCATAGCAGCAGAATATGCCGTGGAGCATACTTTCCTCGCAGACCTCGGAAATCCGTCAACCGAAAACAACCTGCTCCAAAGGCTTTGGCTCACTGGGCGTGATAGCCAAATATACTTACATCGGGACTTTCCGAAGATTAGGGGGTACCTTATGTTGGGGGTCCTTATAATAAGGATCCTACTCTTTAGGGTGCTATATTAAGGTCCGCTATGTTCGGAAACCCCCACATGTAACCAGCCGAATGTCTCTCCACCCTGAACCCGACGATTCACGGGATTCAAAAATTAAGAGCTCCATCCTGCAGCATGAGGAAGGTATCAAGCTTCCTGGGCAGCTGCCTCCACTCCCTAATCCTAAGCCCAGCCTAAAACCCAGAAAAGCGCGAGGCATCTTGAACCTAAAGTCCCATAACCCTCTGACTCCTGAACCCTAAACCCCTAAACTCGCAAACCCTAAACTCCTAAACTCCTAGACCCCTAAACTCCTAAACCCTAAACCCCTAAACTCCAAAGTCCCCGACCCCAATGCATCCGCTGCCAGGTGGCTCGAACTCCGTTTGGTCTCGCAAGTCGAGGCAACAGTCCTCTCATCTGCAGCACTCCGATTGCACAACCGGGTTTCGCGTTGTTTGTTTTTATTTTTTAAGGGCTTTCTGGGGCTTGGTACAGTTTATAAGAGTTTCATCGCGGCTTGAGTTTACCAAGTTTAGGTTCATGTCACCCCTTAGGGGCGCTCCAGGGATTCTGTCCGGGCTTATAAGAGTCTCATGGCCGTTTGGGGATTGCCGAGCTTCCCGTCACCTTTTTACCCAGAGGCTCCATAGTAGTTCCTTCTTGAAAGTACCTTGTAGGATCCTGAATATCAACCACAAAAAAGGAACTACTATGGAGCCTATGGGTAAGGCAAAGTCGGGTCCTTCGGCGCAATGCTGGTGGTCATCCACCCAATGCAGCCCGCCTTGTTGGGAACTTCGATACTGTTTAGGGCTTAGGGGTTTAGGGTTTAGGGGTTTCGAGTCTTCATCATAGATCTTTGGGCGTTGGCACGCCAGGACCACTTCCTGATAACAACGTGCCTGTGTACATCGGTATTCCGACAGCCTATCTAGCGACTGCCAGCTTCCGTCATTCTAGCAAAGTCTCGGACCCGAATGTCTTGCACCCGAACCTTAGTTGAAGCCAAGTGGCTAGAGTCCCACTTTCCACCTGGCGCAGATCTCCACACTCCCAGAACCGCAACTTCCAACAACTGCTTTCAACTTGAAGCGAAAAAACACATCCTTCCGGTCATTGAAAAACTAAAGACAAGGGAAGGGACGATAAAGCCAAGGCTGCACGGCACGGTTGAGGGTTCTAGAATTTGGATCACTTGGGACGAACGGTTCCAGATATCGAGGACGATCAACACCTCGCTCATGAAGTTGTAACAAGCGAGGACAGAACCCCAAATTACTGAGCACCCTGCCTCGCAGCTCAAATCTCGAAGCTAAACTTGACAGAGGCTTCAGCAAATCGGGGTTGGACTCAAGCGCTGAGAACCTATGTGATGAAAACCCGTCCAAAGCCTATGAATACTCACTACCTGAGCTCTCCACTTAAAGCGAAACCTTCCGCTACTTTGTACACTTAGCCATAGGCTCCTAAGTAGTTCCTTTTTGGGATTACCTTATAGGATTCTAGATATGGACCACAAAAAGGAACTACTTCGGAGCCTATGGGTAGCGGGTTCTACGAGTGCAGATCAGGGACTTCCGTCCTCGCTTGGCAAATCGAGCTCGGCCCTGGTACTGTAGGGGCCTAAATCATTGGAATAGGGTTTTTGGGAGTTCTGTAATTACAATAAGGACACCCCAAAAAAATAGTAGAGGTAATTATTTGCTAAATAATTACCTGTACTATGTTAGGTGCCTAAAATCGGCACCTTTATAGTACTTACAGCTTCAGCTCCAAAAGTCGCCTGCACCCGCAGTTTGAGCTGGCCCTGGACACCAGGCTCGATCGCCTCCCAGATTTTGGCCAAATGCTTACTTTAGGGCTTAGGGGTTTAGTGGTTTAGCCAACAAGAACAACAACTTACCAACTGGGCAATACTGTGATCGAGATGGATGACTACGTTGATAGTTGCTCAGGAACAACGACGAATTTCGACAAGACAAGCAACACACCCACTGCAGAGTTTTCGTTATTAGGACGCATGCAAGTTATGCAGCAACCCCCGCTGCTCTCCGCTTCTCTAGCCCCGGAACGACATGAATTCAGCAGTCAAGAATCTACCGATCAGGGCTTCCGAACTGCACACAGAGCATTCTGTTCCACCCCCGGGAATATGGGGGTTTCTACAAATAGGGAACCCTAATATAGTTCCCTAAATAGTAGGATCCTCCCCAAAATAAGGTACCCCTTATTTTTGGAAACTCCCATATAGCTTGGTGCTGCGGTCTCAAGCCAGGGAGATCGATCTGGGACTTCTGCTTAAACAAGACTCCTCTCCTGCTTGACAAGGAGCCCAGATTCAGAAAAGGCTCCAGCCCTGAACCCTTAGACCCCAGGCCTCAACCCTAAAAACCTACTATAAACCCTTGATGTCTAGCACACGAAACGATAGCAAAAGCCGGTGTATGGCACCTCCACTTTTACCTTCTTCCCTGCTCGTAGCCTTGGCTGTCATAGCGGCTCTAAGGGGCTGTTCACAGGCTGTAGAACACTTGCAAGTTGTCGTCGCGGTCGTCGTCGTCGGTGTCGTCGAAGTAGAAACCAGGAGCAGAAGGAACAACACTGCAAGTAGCAACAGAAGAAACTCAAGTCACTACTGAGAACTGTTTCACTATCTGGTGTTTTACATGTTGACTGTATCAAACACTGCACCAAAACTACAAGCTATCAGTGTTTAGCATTTTATTTCAATTTCTCAGTGAAGGATTCAGGATAATAACTCCTACCGGTCCTACCGGTAGCACGAATTTGGCGTGTATACAAGTTGCGGTCATGTCTACACGCCTGTTCCTCGTTCAGCCAAAGAGCCAGCCGATCGGATTCGCTTCGTCCGGCAGCTCCGTGATAGGAAGTTTTGCAAGGGTCCGGTACACACCCCCTGCCAGTACCGCGAAATTCCAAGCTGGAGATTTAGATTAAGGGTTTAGGGTTTCACGCTCTCGATTCTCGGTGGAATCAACCTGACTACATGATTTCAGGCTGGATATAGTTCAGGACGGCCTTGCGGCGCGACAGTGTTGGATTCCGAACCTTGAATCTAGCTTGCCACAAAGGCCATGCAGAGACTGAACTTGGCCCTGTGTCAAGGCTCGACGCTTCTACAAAGGCCGCCGAAATCGTAAGTCTTGATCCCAAGGCACTGAAAACTCAACTCGAAGTCACGGGTTCTCCACCACCCCTCCGGAGCATACCACTAAAGCAAGCTTCAGCAATGCATCTTCCTCCCCGCCCCCCGGTCTCTTGCCTACATCCCAAGGGTAGACGGCCACTGTGGTGCTCTTCACCTGCCATGTCATCCCTTCTTCTGCGGAGTTCGAGTTCAGGGCTTCAAACCCTAAACCTTAAACCCTAAGGTTCTACCCACGCATCGAACCCTTCTTCCGAGCCTGTCGGGCTCAGGGTACAGAGTTTGGGGGTCCAGGGTCGCAGCGCCCGGCTAGGAAAGCGGCACCTTCAACCCGAATATTCACTGAAAGCCTCGGGGGATTTTAGACCCCCCAGGCACCAGGATCCTGGATCCAAAGCAGACCACTCGGCTCCGAAGCAACAATGGCGAGAGAGTTCAGAATACAAACTTGTAAAGGTCACAGTGAAGACTTCCATAACAAAGCTCCCCACACTCATGCCTTCGGGCAATATGATGATCCTTGCAACAATCTCAACCCTCGCCTGCCGACCAGGCTTTTCCAAATCACTGCCTTAAATCCTAAAAAAACCCTACATAGATCCCAATCCTATAAGCTCAAATCCTAAAAAAACCCTACATAGATCCCAATCCTATAAGCTCAAACTAAGCCTTCAGACGAGGGACCGGTGGTCGTCGCTTCTCCCTGCGTGCCCCGACGGCGAAAGCCATGTCCAGGGCCGCAGGCACAGGGAAGGGCCAAAGGCTACCTTAGACGAAACAGCATTACTACCAAGAAGGTGCATATATATATATACATACATACATACATACATACATACATACATACATACATACATATATCTATAATATGGAATCAAGCCCCAAAAAACCATCCTAAGATTCCCTGATGGTAGTGTATATGGACCCTCTGGGCGAGGCCTGAGAATCAGTCGCTCAGTTGCGGCTTTCTTCGGGTGTTTCTCCTTCTTTTGGGGGGGCCTCTCAGGGCTTTAAATTCCTACGCATTTTCCCAAGTTGACCCTTCTTTAGTTCCACGGACTCAGCTCCTTCAGGCTCTTTATTGCTTGCCTGTTGAGATCTTCATGCCCCGCAAAATACCTCAAAACAAGATAAACACACACACACACACACACACGCACACACACCAAACGCAAGGCTCGCAAGTCAACAGAAGCTTCGGCATCAGGCCTTCGAATTCCAAACCTCACTTTCTCCCAGTCTTGTCCTCACCAGGTGCACGAGGCATGCTCACCGCAACCCCAAAAGTCGTTAAAACAGGTGGACCACCCAACCTTCAGTATTCAGGTCCTAAGGCCTTAAGGAGCCGAAAGCCTAAAGTCCTTCCTTGACCTCGGATGATGCTTGCCGGTGCAAGGCACGCACTATGGCTTCCTTCCGGAGCAAGTTCATGGGCTTCAGGAGCCTGAGAAGGTAAAGGGTGTAAAGCCTAGGAGCACAAAGCATTTATGTATGCTGTTTTGCGGGTTTGTCGTGACTGGATGAGGCGGGGAGGGGTGACTACGACAACCAAGGTAGAGACTCTTTGGCGGGCAGAAGTCGTGGGTCCTAACATCTACAGCAATCCATCAACCTTCAATCAATTTCCTGCAGCCGGACTAGCCAGTAGGCTCAATGGCCGATGCCTTCTTTTCCTCGTCTGTAGGAGCTACTGCATGGCATATAGGATTTTCAGTGAGGTCCCTATCCGCCACCATGTCAAAATCCGGGTGCTCTGACGTAGAGCTTCGGTTTCAAGCACCGAGCTTGATTTCGATGAGCTTTGCCGTAGCAAGGAACCCCGAAAAGGTCCCTAGCTCCAGAAGAAGAAGAACGACGATGCAGTAGTAGTAGTAGTAGTAGTAGTTGTTGTAGTAGTTGTTGTTAGTAGTAGTAGTAGTAGTAGTAGTAGTAGTAGTAGAGGAAGTAGTAG
>CAJNJA010030686.1:9074-24114 GCA_905231915.1 Symbiodinium necroappetens
GCTCCCATAGCCTCGGATTTGGTGCTGTTCCAAAGGTCCCATGGTCATACGGGTTCCTCTGTGGCTGTGGGCACCTTGTTAAACTTTTTTGGGTGTTCCTTTATAGGGGTTCCTGGAAGGATTCCTTGGAGAGTTCTTCAGGGTTACTGTCAGGGTTTGGCTGTGGTTGCATATGGGTTTACTATTGCTGGGTGTTATAGGACCAAAGGATCATATTCAAGCCGTGCTTAGGCCTCAAAGGCGCTCCTTCAAGGGCTGAGCATTTAGTAGAGCATGTGGCATCCTGAAGGCTTGGGTTGACAAGAGCTTGTGGTGAAGTAAGTAGGAACTTAAGAGCTCCGGCCTTGGCTTTGCTGAAAGTTTGAAACTGACCGTAAAAATACTGCGATTAACAAGTTTTTGTTGATAGAACAGCCTCCCGATCCTTGTTGTCAAAGGCTGTACTAGCCGGTGGTATTTGGTGGTGCATATTTGTAAATCTTTCTTGCGCTGTTGGCAACCGCATGTTTGTCAGCATGGATATGTCTGACACCCGTGTGGTTCTGGTGCATACTACGCAGGCAGACACATCTTAACCGAAAAATATCTTCCTGTTGCTCCCTCAGCAAACTGAAAGCATTTCAGACAGAGGGGCAAAGCCAGGTGCGGCGTGGTTGTGAGCCTTGCCATGGTGGTAGGGGTGTATAGTACTGGGTTTAAGGCTGGCGGCAGCTGAAACCCTATAACCGACGAAGAGCAAGCTTTAGGGCTTATAAGTTCTGCTAAGATAGAGAGGTCTGTATTAGATGATGTCCCTTCAAGGCTGAAGGTATCTGTATGGTAAACATGATAATGTGCCGAAAACCTAATAATTCTGAGTCTTTATGCTTCTATGATAAACTGCTACAAACTTCGGAGTGATAGCTTCACCTTGTGAGGCTCAAGACTTGAACGAAACTGAAGATTGAAAACAGGACTAAACTTTCAAGGGTCAAGAGCTTGAAAGGACTTACGTGGGTCTGCACGTCTTAACGTTGAGGGTTCGGTTTTAAGGGTTTTCGTGGGTTTACAGTTCAAGGTTTGAACAGTTTTAGATTTGAGGTTTGAAAAGGAGGGTCGTTACAGCTCCTTCGCGAGGGAACCGATGAGGCAAACAGTCTGGAGCCCAATACTACGGCCTAAGTGAGTAGAATAGGCCTCGTGGCCAGATTACACATGGGGTATTGTAACTTCACAATATATTTATACAAAAGCTTGACGGAATGCAATTACGGAATTCTCCAACCTGGTCATCTGGGGCCTCCACCGAGAATGGGGTTTTGGGGATATTCGGGGAGTTTACCGGGTTCCCCGGTATCTCCTGAGTAACAATAGCTACTACCGGAGTCGTAACAGTTGGAAAGGGCTTTGGGTAGCTTAGAACTTATTATTCATAACAAGGAGTGCCGAAAAGTTTCAGCATTACTGATTATTCAGCCTGCGCGAACTTTGTAGTGGGTGCACCAGCTGATTACTCTGTGGCGCAGTAGGATCGGAGTGCCCAGGCCGTGCTCGTGGACGAGCAGCGCCAAGACCTCCCCTGCACCGTCTTGGAACCGAGCGGCTCTCCAGACCGTAGGGTGGCTCGGGGCTCTGTCCCGGGCCGCTTCTCAAGATGCCTGTACAGCAATTTAAGAAGGAGTCCAGGATGGCTGCGATCACCCGCCTTTCTCCCACTTCCGCCATGGCCACTGCGCACCACAGGGCGGCGGCTATGTGGTCCGTGCACGAGTCCTCCAATGGTGGCCCTTCAGAAAGCCCGTGTAGGCTTTCCTCCGCCGGTCGTGGACTTCCCGCGTCTTCTTCTTCCATGCCTTGACCGCCTTCTGTGGCTCCTCTCTCTTTCTCTTGGCCTCCTCCCTCTTCTTGTCCCCTGCTTTATCTCGAGGACGCTGATGCCCAGATCCACCTTCATTTCCAGGCCAAGCGAAGATGCTATCCGTCTCCAGACGTCAATGCTGGCGACAGGTTTAGGACGTCTGGTCCTGGGCCAATCTCAGTCTTGCTCCATGCTCATACAACAGCTTTCCCTCGCACGTCTGCGTTTGACCGGTACGGTTTTTATGCTGTTCTGAGTAGGATAATCGTTGTTCTCCCAACAAGATCTCCCAACAGAAGCTAAAATCGTAGACCAGGCTTGTTGTCTTCATAAGAGAGCAGAAAATGTTGACAACCTCCGAAGAGGACTGGGTTGAAGGGCCCTCGCATGCAGCTTTGGTTACCCCAGGATCGCAGGCAAGCCAAGGCTCCAAGCAATGCAAAAGCATAGTACAGGGGCCTTAATAATTAGAATAGGGTTTGGTGGTACAGGATAATCGTAGTAAGGACCCTCTAGAAACAATGCTGGTAATTTTCCGGCCCCTACAGTCAGTAGTGAAAACCAACCGATTCTCCCCATCCCGACTGCACGTCAACTGCAAAATTCCGAACCCCGACTTTGAATGAGGCTTCAATTCTCGAAAACCGATACACCCTGAATCGGTTGACAATCCATATACCCTGAATCGGTTGGGACCCCGTTCCAAAATCCTGGTAAGAATTCCATCCGCCCTTGTTCCGAAGGGCAAGGCAACACTTCGGAACCATCCGTCTCCAGACGACTCAGCCTGGAGCGAGCTTTGAGTGTTATTTTTGGATGCTTACCCTAAGGTCAAAGGGTCCTAAGGACCCCAATAATAAGGTACTTCGGTTGCGGATAGCAGTGGGCTTATCTAGGTGACTATTTGGGAGAGCATATGCGTGGTGCTTAGACCTTTTGGGTGATATCTCCGGGGACTCTGCTGCATACGAGCCAGATCTTCAGAGAAGCCCCCTGACAAGGTTTAGGGATTAGGCTTTTAAGTTTAAGGTTTCGGCTTTAGGGTTTAATTGAGGCTTTAGGGTTTAAGGTTTAGGGATAAGGGTTTAGGGCTTTGGGCTTTTGAGGTTCAAGGTTTAGTTTTGCGGTTTTTTGCAGTGTGTTCACAGGGTTTAGTTTACTTCTACGTCTAGGCCTTTGATGCTTCATCGGAAGTACCTTGGTTGGTATTGTAGCGATTTCGTTCACTTTCCAACGGGAATCAGGACGAACAGGCTCCGTTTACGGAAGCCCTGCTATATATAGATTCAACTGCAACTTGCCTCTACCTGCTAGAATGCACTCGCTTTTGGTTTCGGCAGTTTTGAAGCCATCCTCAACTCAAAGTCTTGCAACTGCCAGCACCAACCAGCCACTCTTCATATGACGTGGACCTTAAACCCTAAAATCCTCTTAACCCTAAGCCCTTCTCAAAAGCCCTCACAACCAGTTACGTCCTAAAACGTCTATATCGGCTATATGGGATCCTGGCATGCCCTAGAACCCGAAAATAAGCCAGACAGCGCGCGCAGAACTCTCGCCTCAATGGTCGAGAGGTTGGCAAAAACATCTCCAAGAGCTTCTTGCCAGACCTGGGTTTGACTGGTTTAGGGTTTAGAGTTGAATTTAGGGTTATTTAGATGGGTTCATGGTTTCTGGTTATTTACAAGTTCATACGGGTTCAGGGTTTTGGGCCAAAAGGGTTTGTCTTGGTTTACAGTGAATCCCAGAAAGCTGGGACATGGGTGAGGGATGGTTCGTGCTAGGATTCCTTGTGCTTTTACCTGAAGGGCATGGGGACAAGAGTGTTATTTAAATTTCTGGCTTTATACTAGTAAGGTTCCGGGGCTGGGGTTCACTGGTTTACGGTCGACAGGTTTCGGGTTCAGGGTCTCGGGTATCCCTAAACCCTAAACCCTAAAAGAAGAACGGATGTCAGGCTTGCGGTTGACGGTTTGGGGGCCTTCTCGTTGAGAAACCGGGGTTTGGGACCAAGACAGAATGCAACTTACTAGCCCTAAACAGGAAACCTAAGCCTTAAAGAAGAGACCTTAAACCCTCAACAACAAGCCCGTAACCCTAAACCCTTAAACCCTAAACCCTAAAACTGCCGACAGGGGTACGGAAGGTCAGCGAAACGAACTTCGTGAGGCGAGCCAACCTCCTTCGCGCTTGCGCAGGTCGACTTCACTCAACCAAGGGCCGGCTGGTTTTAGGTTTTGGGTTCAGGGTTTAGGGTTTCTGGGTTTAGAGTTTATGTTTTTGGTCAGCGAGCAAATCTGCTCGACGATATCACTATCAAGCTTCGAAAGACAAAGAACAAGATGATAATGAGCCTTCCCTTGACTCGTGCTTGCCATTTCGTTGCTGGGAATGGCAACAATACAAAAACTATACTGTTCCTAGTGCTGTTGTGGTTGTCGATGTGCCTGTCCTTGCTCTAGTTGGTATTATTGTTTCTCCTGTTGCTATGGCTGCTGATGTTGCTGTCGCATGTGCAGTTGCAGGTGCAGTCGCACTTGCAGCTGCTATTGCTGTTGCTGTTGATGTTGCTGTTGGTCGTTGCGTTGCTGTCGTTGCTGTTCTTCTGCCGCTACTGCTGCTGAGCTGCTGCCGCCGCCACTGCCGCTGCCGCTGCCCCTGCCGCTGCCGCAGCCGCTGCTCCTGCTCCTGCTCCTGCTCCTGCTGCTGCTGCTGCTGCTGCTGCTGCTGCTGCTAATGCTGCTGCTGCTGCTTCCAGCGATGAAATATACACGACGACATTGTGCTGAACCGAGTCGCACGGCCCTGCCACTGCCTTCTAAATTCGAGTAGGGTTACGCACTCCGGGATACCAAAGTGTCGTATAATCAGTACCCCCTTAAGCTTAAAACCCAAGAAACTGTGTAGGAGTCCTCTTTGGGAAGCTTAAGATTAAACCCCAAGAAACTGTGTAGGAGTCCTCTTTGGGAAGCCGACGATCAAAGAATTTGCCGTCGATGTACAGCTCGTACTCCAGAGGCCTCGGAGCAGCAACCATTTTAGGGTTTGGGGCTTAGGGCTTAGGGTTTAGGGCTTAGGGCCTAGGGTTTAGGGTTGAGGGCTTAGGGTTTAGGGTGTAGGGTCTAGGGTTCAGGGTTTAGGGCCTAAGTCCGATCACTCCTAGCCAAGGATGAAACCTCCCGAGCCCCAAGCTACAAACCCATAAGACTAAAACCTGAGACTCCGACGCCCCTTAACCCTAAACCCTTTATGAAACCTACATCTCTTGCACCCTCAGCAATAATAGGCACTAATCAGATAAGCCCCAAAGTAAAGCCTAGTGGTCAGGAACCAGACAACTAAGATTATAAAGCCGCATACGACAGCTACAGCTACTTACAGGATCCCCCAGAATGGTCGGTATCTCCCTATGACTGCCAATGAAACCCCTACACTCAAAACTCGATCTCCCAAGGATTGCTGAATCCCAAAAACCCTAGACCCTAAATCCTACAAGCTGAATCTCAAAAGCCTAAGCCCCAAATCCCGAAATTCTAAGCCCTAAACTGTAAACCCTAAAACCTAAAGCCTAAACTCGAAACCCTAAAACCCTAAACTCTAAACCATTCAAGCAGGGCGCTTGGTCCAAGCCGCTTGGTGTTCAGTTCGAGACACCGGGCTTCCACGAGCATACGTCTTCCATGTAGGGTTTAGGGTTAAGGGTTGACGGTTTAAGGTTTAGGGTTTAGGGCATTGCGACATTTCCGATGAAGTTGCTGAACGTTCGTGTAGGTAGAGGCCAGGGTTTGGGGGGTTTGCAGGGGACGCTTCGTCCCGGTTTGGGCTTTCCTATCCCTAAACCCTACAAAAGCCCGAAAGCCCTAAACCCTAAACCTTGCGGCCAACGAAAGTCCGGCACTGAAACTCGACTCCCTGAACTGCAGAGCCCAAGCTTAAATTGAATCCCAAAGTAATTAAGGGTTTAGGGTTTAGGGTCAAAACCAACAAACAAACCAACAAGAAGGGCTTAGGCTCAATACGACCTTTACCCTGCTACGTAAGGTGCTCATCCCCATGTCTGCCACCTCCGGAAGGTGTGGGCCAACGAACCACATCTCTCCCTAAACCCTAAACCCTAAACCCTCAATATCCCAGCCTAGGTACATACGACGTAGGAATATTGGATCCTTACATCAAGGTTTCGACCCATATTACTCATGTCTAGCTGAAACGTGCACGCCAGCTCTAGTTCCAAAACCCAGATCCAAGACACCCAGCAGTGCGCCGAAGGGCCTCCGCATCGGCTCCTTCTGGTCCATGAGCCTGACATCATTGAGGGAAACTACAGGTGGGGAGTTTAGGGTATATAGGGCTTCTAGAAGGCTTCGATAAGGTATTATAGACCTTCTATAAGGCTCCTACAACGGTAACTACCCACCTGAAAATGTCCTAGACATCAGGAGCTGCAGACCCTAAGGGCCCATGCAAGTACTTTCATATCATATCACAAGTGTTCGAAAGTCGTACTAGTAGTAATGCATGATATTGGAATGAATACTCATACTCCGACTCATACTAATCCTCAAAGTAACAATAACACTAATATGAAGACTCATGTTCCTACGAATGCTAATCACCATGTTCATATGACAAGTAATATGAATACTAATAGCATTTCACATACCAGTGCCAATATTACTGCTGATACAAGGATTAATACTAATATGAATATAAGTATCAATATTCCTACGGATACTCTTAATCTTAATCTGCACTAATAGCAACAATACCGCTGTTTCTATACTAATATGGGCACTCACATGAACCCTAGTACGTTGGCTAACACGAATATGCATAATTCTACTAATACTCGTGCCAATACCAGTATAAATAATACATACATAGTTTCTTTAAGACGAATATACGAACACTAACATTAGTACAAAAACTAACGCTGACATTGACACTGACACCAACACCAACACTAATGGTAACATTAATCAACACGAACAGCAATATTCAACAAATACCAGCATTAATGTTACTAATACTAACACGAAATATTACTAATACTAACACGAAACAAATACTAATACCAACGCTAATGCAAACATTAAGACTACTACTCAAAATAATAGCAATACTAAGGTTAAACCTAAGAACAAGACAAAGTCACGACCAATGTTAACACTATAGCTAAAACTGAGATTAAGACTAAGACTACCCCCTCCCCCAAGGCCAACCTTTCAGAAGTAATTCCCTAAATTCCCTACTGCCTAGCCCTATATATTGGCTTTAGGGAATTCCCTAAATTCCGTAAACTCCCTAATTTCTTTTAATTCCTTAAATTCACTGAATTCACTATTTTCCCTAAATTCCAGCTTACCTGAGGCAAGCAGGTGGGGCAACTAAAGAACCAAACAAAACAGAAACCAAAAAAACACAAACAAACAAAAACATACAAACACAGAAAACACACACACACACAATAAAGGACACAAACATTTAGGCCTATGTTCCGGACGTCGTCTCCCAGGTTTTGTTGTTGTTTTGTTTGGGTGTCTTTGGTGTGTTTTGATGGTTTTGGATTTTGTGGGTTCGCGGATTTTAGTTTGTGCATAGGCTTCCAAATTGTAGAGTCGTCTGTGTTATTTGCTGCTTTGATTTTGTGATATCTGTGTCCTTTCCATGTACGGAGATGCTGATTTCGACGGTATTGTCGACAATTTGCTTCCTGTTCCCCTTTCTATCATAATATAGTGGAGGTTGGTCAACAAGGAGGGTTACCATATATATATATATACATACAGATAGATATATAGATAGATAGATAGATAGATAGATAGATAGATATATGTGGGTGTGCTGTATTTGACATACACACATTCATATAGAAACAGCGACTTCCGCGACCCTTTCTTTTGCAGCTTTGAGAACTGGCGCTCGAATGTTCGAGGGATTGTTTGAACACCGGATTGAGATGAAACCCTCCATCACTGCGACGTTTGAAGCAGGAGTTTATGAGCCAGGTTTGATGCTTTCGCTTGGATGTGCCAGCTGCCACTTGCTTGTAGATGGCTCATCAGTCTCGGGCTCGACCGCCATGGCTGCCACTGGTCACCTCTTGGCGGCCATGTGGTTGATGATATAAATCCTGCGTTGCCCCTAGTCAGGAATATACAATCATTCCCATAGTTTAGGGTCCGGAAGGTAACGCAGGATTTACATCATCAACAGTGTCATCAAAGGTCTCTTGAGACTTTAGCGGAGCTCGCAGGTAGTCCTCTAAAGTAGGGTCCCTGAAGTAGGATCCCTGTTAAGGGTGCTGTACTACGTTGGGGACCTGAAAAGGTCCCTAATCTAGTACGATGTTGGGGACCTAAAAAAGGGACTCTTATTTAGATATGCCTTCAGCCCACCTGGGCCTAGGCCCCCCTGCTACCCCCAATCCGGCTCCATGTACCTAAAGAGTATATCTTTAGGGCTTCAAATACCTGAAGAGTATATCTTTAGGGTCTAAACATCTAAAGGGTATATCTTCATGGCATAAACTACCTATGCAGGAAACCCTTTAAGCTTACGGCCCTACAATGCTCCGAACAGCCTAGGGCTTAGGGCTTAGGTGTTTAGGGCCGGTGCAGGGTTTAGGGTTTCGGGGTTAGGGGTTTGGGGTCACTGAAAAGGCTATAATGTGTAATTACCCGGAAGCTTGCGAAGTTCTGCACAACGTAGAGAGACTGGGAATCCTGAAAGTCCCTTACTTTTGGGATTAGAGTCTGGGTTCAGGGGTTTAGGGCTTAGGGTTTAGGGTTTAGGGTTTCGGGATGAGGGATTGGCAGGGCTTTCCAGGTGGGTTTGGGCCTCAGCCGTCAGCACCAGCAGTTCCGTCGCACTCCCCAATCGGATCCTGGCTTGGGGCTTGTAGGGGCCTTTATAACTAGAACAGGCTTTTGCGGGTGACTATATTATAAATCTAGTAAGGAACAATAAGCATTTAGTCTGCGGCGGCTTCTGTGTTCACGGCATCAGTGTGTAGGGCGAGTTTAAGTGCCCGCAGTTTGTCAACTGATTCTGGGTTCGGGGTTCGGGGGTGCAGGGCCAATAGAAACGCAGAGCGTGTTATACTTTAAAATAGGCAGCCGTAAGGAACTATAATTCTTCAAAACTGGCAGACCTATTTCCAGCCCGAATCTCAAACCTTTATTGTGCAGTCCTTAACCTATAAAGCCTTTCGATAACCATTTTTACAAGCCTTAAACCCTAAGCCCTAGACCCTATAAGCCCTAGACCCTAAACCTCGTGAACCCTGACTCAAACCCGAAAACCCAAACAACCTAAATCCCTGAACCCGAAACACTAAACCGTATGTATATGGGTAGTTCTCTAAATTAGGGCTCCTTTTTCGGGTACTTTTATTTTCTACAGGAGCCGTACAATTTTGGTGACTGAAAAAAGGGACCCTAATTTAGAGAACTACCCATATCTGAAACCTCCCCTACACGTTAAAAAACAGCGCCTAGATCCGAACAAAAAACTCAACCCTAAACCCTGAATCCAAAACCCTAAAACGCCAGAACCACAACACCAGGTGTAGGATTTAGGGTTTAGGATTTAAAGTTTTAGGGTTTAGGGTTTATAGGGGTACCTCAATCCCGAAACCCTAAAAGCCACTCGGCCTAACTGCAGCGCAGCTGGCCATCGCCACAAGGCCGGGGTCCAGGCGCGCCCTGCCGGCTTGCCGTTCGTCATCTTGGTTTTTTAAAGGTCTTCGGGTCTTAGGGTTTACATTACGTTTGGGGCGTGAGGGTTTGGGCTATTTAGGGTTGAGGCTCCACGTAGAGTTTACTGAGTTTACTGCTCGGAGGTTGGAGCAGTTTAGGAGTTATATAACCTTCGGGGTCCGGGAGTTTACGATATCCTGTCTCGAGTCTACCTGGACCCCAAAGAACCTACATGTTTAGGGCTCCCTACTACAAGTTCCTTATATACATCCTTAAAAAGGTAGGTTTTTTGGGGTCTAGAGTCTAGGGAGTCACGTCAGTTAAGTTTGGGGTTTTAGGCTTGGGATGCGTTAGGGTGTAGGGTATCCCTACGAATACCATTTTGACTGAGTACTTCTGGACACCCTTGCTCCTGGGTTTAGCTTTTCAGGTTTAGGGTTGTCTAACCTGCGAGAAGCTGTGAAAGATGGAGATGTGTGCCACTACCAGCCCTACCGGTTCACATAAAACTAGCATCGATGAATGACGCAGGTCGATATATATTGATATGGAGTAACTGCCGGCATTAATAGTAAGTATCTGTATAAAACCCTCGAACGCCTTTCTGGCCTAAGTATAGACCTAAACCCTAAACCCTAAACCCTAAACCCTAAACCCTAGTATAGATACGAGGGATTGATCATAGAGCCTGTTGACCAGACCCCATGTGTTAAGTGCGCGACATCCCGATCCTCCCTTGCGCACCAACGCTACAGCCTAAACCCTAAATACTCCTAAACCCCTAAACCATCAAACCCTAAACCCCAAACCCTGAAACCCTGAACGCCCGAAACCCTAAACTCTTTTGCGCACGCACACACTCGCAAAGCAAAACTGCAATTATAGCGGAAGGATCCTACTCGAGCTCGTACAGCTCGAGACGCAACACTCTGAGATGTCTGCTGGTGGGTTTAGGAATTTATGGTTTAGGGATGGGAGCTTGCGGGAGAAAGGTTTAGGGGTTATTTAGGGCTTTATAAAATTGGATAAGGGTTTGGGGTCTTGAGGGTCTTGTCCGGGAACAGGACAGTGCTCCCGCGGAGAAAGCTTTAGGGTTTGCCTATGGTTGACTCAAAGAACTGCATGTGTTGCAGAGTATAGTACGTATCGCATAGCATAGATAAGGATTATAATATAGCTTGTACAGTGTACAGTATAGAAAGGAAAACAGGATCCAGAGGCTTACGGGTCGTAGATCCGTAGAACCGAAGCGAATAGGAGCCCTGCACCCTCAAAGCCCAGAGTCCCTTTACGCAGGACCCACAGCCACACACCTCTCCGCGGGTGAACACTCTCTGTGTCGGTTGGCAGGAAGCTGTGCCACAAAGCGCTTCAAAGAGGGGTGTGATGTATTCGGTGAGGGCTTGGCCAGTTTAGCGCCTCGATTGGGGGGATCGGGTTTGGTCTCTGCGTTCTGCACTGGGCTTTGTGATGCAAGCTGTTGAGGGACCAGCAAACCTGCGACTAAACCCTACACCCCAAACCCTGAACCCTTATTCAACCCAAAGCCCTAAACCCTACACTTGCGGCATGGACAGGACATCCTACACCCGGAACCCAGAAGTTCTCCGCAGGTTAGATTACCATTGTCATGTAATTGATACTTCGGCCCTGAAGTAGCTATATAGGGAATACTCTAGGTCACTTTATGATACGTCGGACCGAAAGTAGCTACATAGCGAGTACTCTAAGGAACGCCATGATACTTCGGCCTTGCTAAAGTACCTATATAGGAAGTGCTTTAAGGCACTCTATGATACTTCGGCCTTACTAAAGTACCTATATAGGGAGTGCTTTAAGGCACGATACAGAGAGTACTGTAAGGCACTTTATGGCCCAAGCCGAAGTACATACTGTATGATCATGACTACATGGGCTTGGGCCAGTTTCAGGGAGACGCTTGGGCCAGCTAGTCCGATCCTCAACCATGAGACAGCAGAAGCACTGGTTGCCCGAATTTCTTTGAGGTTCGGGATTTGGGTCCATGTACCCAACTAGTATATACTTTGGACGTAAAGTAGACCCCTAGCTTTTAAACTACTTGGGCACATGGACCCTTAGGATAGAGCTCGTGGCATGGGGACTACCTCATTGACTCTATATATATATATATATAGATAGATAGATAGATAGATAGATAGATAGATAGACCTGTTGCAGTCCTGGGCCTTCTCTGAGGGTTTCGAAGATTGTATTCTTAATGCAGGTTCTTCATCACCTGTTCAAACATCGTAACATAACATGACTCACACTTTCATTTTGATTGATCATTTGCAGAACATCGCCATTTGATCAAAAATAGACTCTAGTAAATGCCCCGTGTCGGGATCCTGACTCGGGAAAAGTATGCGCAAGAGGCGGAAGCCGACATCTTACCATCTTGCCCCGAACAGCTCTCAACTGTGTTTGGGTTTCCTCTAGCCGCCCTCATCCACGCACATGGGCACAGCCTCAACTGCCGGAAGCTAAATCGGAAACACTATCAGTGTAGAAGGCGGAACTTGCTCACGCAGCAGTGCCGCCCAATGCAATCAAACAGTCACGAGTCTGTCCCTTGCTCATCGAGTCCTGGACGTTTTCGGCACTCACGGAACAGGAATTCAGAGTTTAAGTTTACCTATAGTCATCCTTGTAGTTTCTGTTGTGGTCTAACCATTTTTTACATGTAAGATCCTATAAGGTAACCCCAAAAGCGAACTAATTACAATGGAGTCTATAGGCAGGGCTTTGAAGCTACGGCTCCCAAGCACTAAACCCACATGAATCCCAGCTCTGGGACTCCAGGGTACGTGATGAATGGGGCTTTTGGGGTAGAGTATACTAAAACTGGATAGCTCGTTCGACCCCTTATATGATAGTGGCCGGAACTTAGATGCTCTAAAGAGAACAAGCACCCTTGTTTCTTTTTATGTTTTTAATGTTTTTTGCTTCTTCTTTCCGGGCTCTCTGTTAAAAGCCGAAGACACCCAATCACAGAAAAGCAACAAGGAACCCCAACACAACCGTCGTCATTCCCAAGAAGCTCCAGACAGTGGAACAAAAGAGTCCACCTACACGCTTGGCTTGCTGTTGGATCCACGGGCCGATGCAGCTCTATAGTATATCCTAAACCCTAAACCCTGAACGAAAGGGTCCTACATGGGTACTTTAGGGTCGGAATATGTACGAAACACGCCGGAGCTTGGCGGCTTTCACGGTTTTTTGCTAGAACAAAACGGAGCTTTGTAGGAGTACTTGTTGTTGGGTTCTGCGGAATAGCTTGAGCCTTGCCTAAACCCTAGGGGCCCCCGTCAGCCCAAAGTACACGACCTCTAGGCGGACCCTTTGTGCCTACAAAACCCTTATAGAAAACCTTGACGGAACGATTGGGTTTAGGGAAACCCTAAACCATGCTATAGCTTAGGTCGAACTCGAAGACCAACCGATCTTCGAATTCGAGCAGCAGATGCTCAGCCCGGAGTGGGTTTCTGAGGAATTTTCTGGAGCTCATGGAGTTGCATGGGGTTCTTGAGGGTCTTATAGGGTTCAACAAGACTCCTTCATACAATGGTAAGATCTTCTGTATTCTTGCAAGCGAGTATATGACTATCCGGCACGTGCACCCACAGGAGCTGAAGTATATGCTGGTTGCTATGTAGTTGAGCACATGAACTCTTGAATTAACGGTGTTTCACGGAAACTCTCCGTGGACCAAATATCCTTTCAGGGTTATAGCTTCGGCTCAATCGGGTGACAGACCACCAAAAGGCTGTTTCCGTTGTGTCCGGGTAGGGCTTAGAGTGGAGGATTTAGGGTTTAGGGTTTTCTTGTTTTTGGGAAACAGTGGACCCGGGCACAACCGGTGTCCACTTTGTCTAGTGCTTTTACCTGCATATCTCCCCAAGCATTACTCCTAAGACAAACCCTAGTTTAACTGCAGACAAGAGGCCATTCAGTTTGCAACCTTTTCCACATTCTCCCCGACTGAATCTGTCACCTGCAACCGGGCACACACGGTGCTGGGTCGGGGGTTTACGGGCTGTGCCGGATTTAAGTTGTAGGGTGTCAGGTTTAGCCAGAAACCCTTGCTTGTGAAATGCTTAGGGTAAATTTGGCTTAGGGTCTAGGGTTCAGTGTTTAGGGTTCAGGGTTTAGGGCCCTAAACCCTAAACCCCTAAACCCTAAAAGTTTAGGGCCCTACAACTCCATCGTCACTTGCGTATGCTGCAACAGTGGGATACTTCTGGAAAAACTGCTCACTGAATTGATCCATCATGCAAGGATCCTTTCCAGCGGGCTTATACATTTCTGTTCCGTCTCCCAAAAACTGCTTGGTTAGAAAGTTCTTTCGCTCCATCTCCACAATGAACAGCATCGGAGCGCCTGTGGCGGCCAGTTCTTTGAAAGCCAAGGCTCTGAGTGCTTTGATCTTGAATCCGAGCACGCTTTGGTATTTATAGGTCTCGGGCCTCTTTGTAACACCTATTTTTGGGGCTGCTCAGGCTAAGCCCTAAGCCCTAAACCCTAAACCCCTAAACCCAAAAACCCCAAATCCCAAGACCCAAAACCCGAAACCCAAAAACCCAAAAACCCAAAACCCGAAACCCAAAAACCCACAAACCCAAAACCCGAAACCCAAAACCCGAAACCCGAAACCCAAAAACCCTAAACCCAACAGCCCTAATTTCAATCCCTCGGCGGCCTTGGTCTCATGCGCCTCCTCAGCTTTCCGGGAACCTAGTCCAGCAGCGGTGCCTGCAGGGCTCAGGGGTTTTGGGGTTTGGGGTTTAGGGTTTATGGGTTTCGGGTTTGGGGTTTAGGGTTTAGGGTTTAGGGTTCGGGGTTTAGGGTTTAGGGCTCAGGGCTCAGGGGTCGAAATTGGAATGGTGTTGGAAACTATTCTGGCTGTAAACCACACCCCTCAAGATCCCATTTACCCAAAAAGTATAGACCTTGGCCTAAAGTCCCTGTGCAGCATGTTAGAAAGAAAGCCCCACAAAAAAACAGCCAACAGCACAGACAAGCCAGCTGTAAGACCCCTAAACGAACTCTCAAGGTATTGTTTCGGTACATGGACCCGAAAATTAAAAGGGTTAGGTTCTCGGTTCCTAAACCCCAAACCCTAAACCCTAAACCCTTCAATCCTTCCGGGGCAGGCTGGTCCCAAGCCTTGCCAGACCAGCGACACCGTCTTGTACCTGTGAATTTGGCGGTGTGAAGAGACCTTCAAACCCTAAGCCCTACCTATAGTCTCCATTGTAGTTCCTTTTTCTGGTTTAACCAAATATATATTAAGGATTTTATAAGGTATCCCCAAAAAGGAACTACAATGGAGACTATAGGTAAACCCTCAAACCTAATGTCTCTCTTCTTCTTCAGCACGCTGCTTGGAAGGAGAGCATAGTGCCCTCATGACTACGTACTGAAGACAACGACAGTGCCGCCCTTGTACTGCTACCTAGTGGTTGGGGGGGGGGGGGGGGGG